>JAUTDX010002583.1:0-57575 GCA_030844895.1 Ambrosia x helenae | reverse complement strand
TAATGGCTCATTCATTTTGTTTTATTTTTGTGGTGTTTTGGGGCAATAAGAATTAGATCACTGAAGATAAATTGGTGCCGGGAAAGGATGAATAGTAAAATTTGAAAGGTAAAGAATGAGGAAATCGGGAAGCGTGGCTTAGGAATGAAGCACAATATCACCCAGTAAGTTCCGATCTAAATGCGTTACTGATGTCGTGGGCTTTTAGCAAAACTTAAACTTCTTTTCTTTAATAGTGGCTAAGTCCCAAAGGAACTGCCGAGTGTTTTGGTGAAAAGGAAATTAGGTTAGAAAAAACGGTGATACGATTTCAAGTTTTAAATTTATAATCTAAAAACGATAATTGCTCAATGTTCTAAACCCCATACAACAGGCAAGTGTACCTATCGTGGGTAGTATAGAGATGTGCAAGTAGCGAGTATCGAACCCAAAGGACAACGAATTTTACTACTCAGTTTCCTAAAAATTACTTTTAAAAGAAAGTTTTAAGAATTGTGAGAAAAAGTAGAAAATAGATGTAAAACTGTGAGAGAAATCAATAACAAAACAAAGGTGTTGCTTCGGGATCAGATGGAAACGGGTATTGAATTGATAGCAATTCTTATTAAAGTGGTGTGTTTAAGTTGCGCACTTGTGCTTAACTTTGAGTTATATTAACACATTCTCTAGAGGTGACTGTTTTCGTATAACTGTTAATCGGACTTGTGTTCCTAAGTTTTTATGAGGGTCTCCCAAACCGGGTAGCTCACTTCTCAACAATGATAAGAAAGTGACTCGAGACTGTGTCGACCCATATCCCCGAATTACCGACTCCCCAATGTTGCAATATAGACATCTAACTATTCTAAACTTTTATGAATAGCTTGCTGGTGGCCGGAGCATGACCGAACAAGTTACCACTTAATATCACAGAGGAGTCATGACTAACCAGAACACGTGCATCCTTTACTTGATTTAATTAATTTATCAAAAAGTGAGTGGTCTATTACTAATTGTGTGGCAATATAGTAATGAAGAAAATAAAACCGTTTTCTTTCAACACGGGTTCACCAATCCTTGACTTGCGCCAAAGCTTTCACTTAGACAATGAAGCCAAGTCGCACAATCAAGTCTGGGTTTATCACCAGGACCGAGTATAAAGACCGTACCGACCCTAAATGAGATCTTGATAATAGAGGATTAAGCCACTAAGTATGTGTATTTCTACCTACAAATGGGCCAATCACTACTCTGCGGGATTAAGTTAGCTCACAAGTGCATGGGTTGTTACACACCATGGGTACACTCATGAGTCCTCCCACTTCCTATCAAAACACCACAAGACCAAAGACTAAGTGATTAGTTATTAATTCATTAAACAAAGTTAGAATAGTAAGAATTATTAAGAACACAAAAACACACCTTTAAATAAAAGATAAACTATTTAATTCATACCAAGTTTCCATCATCACCCTAGCAACACCAACAGAAATCTAGCCTAGCATGGTTGATACAACAAGCTCACAAAGTGGGGTTTGTGTACAGGACATGGTGAAGGGTTGTATGAAGATTTCTAGTGGGTTTGGTGATTTCAGGTTGTTTCTCTCTTGAATGTGGTTTTTATGGAGTGATCCCAGGCTCCAAAGGACACCTACAATCCTCAAAGAGGCAGAAACTTCGTGGAGAAGTGTTGGTTTTCGAAGTGGGAAGGGATGCTCAAAATGTGGAGTGGAGACCTCTATTTATAGGCAAATCAGACCAAGCACGCCCATGCTCGACAGCAGGTACTATTGCAGAGTCCTTTGTGCAGAAGATGTCTGTCCTTAGGTCGAGAACGCCCGTGCTATGGTACTTGGCACGCCTGTGCTCCCCAGTACGTGTAACCATCTTGTCAGTTTTGGTCGGTTTGAGCCTTGGGGAACACGTTTCAGCAACCACGCCCGTGCACATCTTCAAAGACTGATTTTTGGCCTCTGTTGACTTGATGACCCGGGACAGTGGCACGACCATGCACGACCGTGCTACAGTTGGCAGAGCTTCAAAGTCTTCAAATCTTCGTCAGTTAATGCCGTTTTATGTTGTTTTTCACTTCTTTTCACCTCCTGACCTCTAATCCTGCAATTATCAACAAAAAGAGATAATCATGACAAAACAAAGATAAAAGCATGACTTTGAGCATAAGATAGGTGAGAATATGTGTGGAAAACATGTCAATTTCTCGGCACATCAGTTACATTACTTGAATTAATTATTATATAGTTAGTTATAACACATAAAACTTGGTTGTTTTTTTTTAATTTGTTGATGAAGTGTAGGACATTTGGAGGCACATTACAAAAGGGATAAGGAGGATGGTGATCTTCACAAATATTCTAGGGACATCTATGACTTTGGAGGTAATTTTTAACTAATTTAGTTTAATATAGATGCAAACTAAAAATTATTATCATATTATATTTAGTTTCATTTATCGAGTAAGGTATTGTCTTTGTTTTGAAACTGGTTTTTATGCAAAAGTTTTGTTTTAAATATTGTCTTGTACATGTTTGTCTCTTAGATTGTCTACTTGATTATTCATCTCATATCCATATCCTAATCATTTGATGTTTGATTTTTCCATTCCTTGATGTGGTTCAGAGAGAGTATATATCCACCTGAGTTCCTTACATGTCAAATTTGATTGTTAATCCAGCGACACATTTTTTATTATGTCATCGTCCTTTTTGCTTGCAACGCAATTTGGTAACATTATGTCTTGATTGTTTTACTATTGACGATGTCCTTATTTAATTCTAATCTTGATTTACATCCTGCAATCAAATGGAAACGGGGCTAAGCAATAATGATGACATGCTTCCTATCTATATCTGGGGTGACAAAACAGATGAAGATGCATTCAAGCTAGAATTAACCATATAACAAATGTTTTAACTGAATATTTCTCAAATACAGTTAACTTTACATGTTTGACCTTAACGTTTAGGGTTTGAGAGAAGGGCGGGTGTCTTCTACACCCAAAGAAAGCAAAGCATGTTTAACTCTATGCGACACTTTGGGGATTCGGTTAATCTGCTTCTTTGACATGTTTGACATTTAACTCAACCCGTTCATTTTGGTACATAATTGCTATAATTTTTTAAAAGATTGGTACGCAAGTGATACATGATTGCGGTGCTTGTTTTTGAATAGTTATAAAGGTGCGTGATTAGGTATATGATACGTAATTTCAAAGCATATGGTATGCAATTATATGAACGTTTATGCTATTTGTCTAAAACTAGCTAGAAAGGAAAGACAACACTAATCTCATGGTCTTCTACTTGCTTTTCAAAATAATTCAAGATTCAGCTCCTTAAAAATTCATTATGTTGGATTTTTGCATTTTGTTTCAAAATCTTAATACAATTATTACGATGCACGTAAGTCCACTAAATGGTTAGGCTTACATAATTCATCACCTAACAACCTAAACGTGTTCACAACTAAGACATGCAATAAAAATTCAAATAACAACCACCATTCATGTATACACCACTGAATTAAGATAAAGAGGCAAAAATTAACAAACCTCAAATGACGCAAAAGAAGACCAAGAACTTGTAACACGCCTAAATGTTTTACCCAATACAACAAATAAGCTGCAATCTCAGATAAGCAGCCGACAAACTCATCGGAGACAGAAGGAGAAGCCTTCACCGGATATAGAACGGCAACCCAGGGGGCAGTCGGAAACGTAACATCACGAGTTGCTATCTCCCTCAATGTCACTCTCTACCTTTGGGTGTCGAACTGTGCTCTTTATCGGTGGGAAACTATATGCCGCCTAAAACCCCTAACCGTGTCGCTTTATTTGGGGTTCAAAAGGCCAAAGAAAATCGTTGCAACCGGGAGCCGCTTGCGCGGGTGAACTACTGGAAACGCAGACACAGCTTTGTGGAGCAAATGTTGTAGAAGGCAAAACATTAAAAGGTAGTGAAGTGAGCATCAAGCCTTAGGCAAAGAGCAAAGAAAAGTCACCATTCATTCAATTAAGAATAACCTAGAAGGTAAGTAACAATTAACATCACTAAGGTAGTGTTTGGTACGTAGGAATGAGAGGCGGAATGGAATGGAACATTACAATGGAATCATCCATTACCTCTTCCATTCCATTCCATTCCATTCCTTCTAAAAACCCCAAAATTCATTTCATCCATCCCCCCTGTTTTTTTTTCCATTCCATTCCCTCTGTCACCCTTCATCACCACTTACCATCACCACCACCCACCTCTACCACTATCACCCATCGCCACCACAACCACCTGACGCCACCACCGACCACCGCCGGCCACCGCCATCCACCACCGACCGCTGCCACCCACCCACCGACCACCACCGCCGCTCTCCGTCACCGACCACCGCCACCCATGGACCACCGCCCACACCACCACCATATCCCATTGTTGTCGCCGCCACTGACCACTACTGCTACCACCACCATCGTCGCCGTTGCCTGCCACCATCCACTGATTACCACCACCTCCTCCGCCACCACCAACCACCGTCGCAGGCACCCGTTGCTAACAACCACCGGCACCATTCACCATAGTGATTTTATTCCTTTGTCTTTTCATACATATCAAACAATACACTGTAATGATTCATTCCATTCTTAGGTGTAACCAAACAAGACCATGGAATGGTAATCATCCATTTCATTCCTTTGTCCATTCCATTACCTTCGCCATTCCATTCCCTCACCCATTCTATTACCCCATACCAAACAAGCCCTAATAATACATATCTAAAACCATATCAGGCGCGAGGGTATAGAAAATTAACAGTTTAAGAGGATAAGAAAACCGTTTACGATCATTGTGGATATCGCCTGAAAAGTATACTCCACTGACAACCATTCAAATACGATTTCAAGTAGGTGATGAAATTGACCATGAAGTCACACAGGCCGTATAATTACGTAGTAGAATACCTAATCGACAAGCAACATCCACAATCGAAAAGGCGATGTACGCCGGCAATGGTCGAAGCAAAGGTTAGTAGACACCATATAAGATTAGGTTATAAACCTTAACCAAGAAGGGAAGACGGCTGGAAGGTGGAGGGGCACGTGGCAGTGAGGCAGGCACTCACAGTTACAGGCTTGGGAGGTCAGTACGGGTGCATAAAGCAGAGGTACTATGTGAAACAGTACCTGCCTCTCACAAACGAATTTGGTAATTGTATTCTTATATAATATGTGTGTCGCATTTTAATGACTTCATACAGAATAAATATTTTTATACACACAAATTGAATTTTTTTTAATGACAATGTTACTTCTCCTATACTGTTACACAAATAATTTTAAATTACACTCTTGCCAAGGATTGAATTTTGGATCTCTCCTTTATGAGACATATGTCTCTACCAATGGACTAGCCACACATTAACACACATTTAAATAACAATCGATAGTAATTAGAAATTATATTGACAATGGAGTCATAATCTAGAATTTTAGAACTAAGGTACTATTTGGACTTGTATAGTGTGTATGGTGGAGGAGTCTTCAAAAGTTGAGGTACAAATTAAAACGTCTCCAAGGGATCATATGTACTAATTATGCACTATATTTTTAGTTTCTTTTATCAAAATTATAGTGTTAACTTATATTATTATTTCTCTTCAAATGTTATTTTTATGCTCTCTGTGTACACATGTGTGTATACTTACTATTATTTTTTAACAGCAAACAGCTACATATTAGATATATTAGCTGGACCGTTTTGCGAACGGGGAGGAAGTTGCATTAAAAAACCTTGGTATTTCTTGCACTACAGATCCTCCAGATCCTTCAAACAGTGGCCAATACGATAGTGTCACAGTACGCTTCCAAACTCTACTACCTGGGCAGTCAACCAGCATGCAAATCAGCTCGAGAAGGGACATGTCAAATCTTGGCATTGTGACTCTGATCCACCTAAGAATGTTCCACCAAATGCATTGAGCGAACTTGTCCGAGACGGCTCTCCAAACAAAATAATTGCATTTGAGTGGGGCCCAAGAGTTCCATGCGAATGGGGTACTCAAGTCGTGAGCCAACTCAACTTGAATGACTTCAGTCCGCAACTCTTTGACAGAGAAACCGGTGACGTCTCCATTCTCCTACACCCACTTATCAGCTCCTCCTTTGAAAACCACTTGTTGCAGCAACCCCACCGATGGACAAAGTAATTTAACTTCATTTAAGGAGAATACTATTGTAATTTACCTCAAAGTTTATGACACATTAATACATTATTAAAGGCACTTTCTCAACAATAAATATTGGACTCATATAAATAAAGGCTTTAGGGTGTACCTTAACATCAAGGTGTTAACGGTGATGTGACATTTTAACTGTCATTGTACAACACTCCCTTCCTATGTTAAGGGCATTAAAGTGACCATAAGTTAACATGTTAACAAGAATAGAAAAAGATAAAGCTAAAGGGATGAAGTAGAGTCAAGGGGCGTTAAACCTTGAAATGAGATAGTGTGAAAAAGGAAAAAGTGGAGGATGAGGCAACTATGTGGACTTAAAGATGGTTAATTACTCTATATCTAATTAACTACTAATTTGTCATTAAAAATTTATCCTACACATATCAAAATTTTTGCTACAAATATCAAAAGACATCATACATATATCTAAATTATCATACGTTTATCCTACACCACCGTTGAGCAAAACAACAAACGTCACACCGCCAACCATCGGATATGGTGTAAAGACGCCACCTAAGGTGGCCTCAAACGACCACCCACGACGTCACAACCAAAGAACAACAAACATCACCGTTAAAAAACCCAACAAATGTCACACGACAACCACCGGTAATGTCACCACCCCACGGCAACAAACACCACTGTTTAACAAAACAACAGAAATCACACCCCCAAACACCACATATGGTGTAAAGAAGCCACCTAATGTGGTCTCAAACGACCATCGACGGTATTAGCACCAAACAATAGCAAACATCACCATTCAACAAAACAACGGTCACACCGACAAACACCATAAGGGATGAGGCAACGATAATGAAAATGATGATGGTGCATTGGACAACTGATGAAGTGGTGGACGCACTGAAGAGAGAGGCAATGATGAATAGAGAGAGAAGGAAACGAAACACATAACAAAAGAAAGAGAAAATAGGGTTTAAATGGGTGAGCATTAAATGGTGAAAACACCCCTGCAAAGATAACATAATTACGAAATGGCCACAAAGTACTATTCAACTTCTTGGTCATTGATATATATTTAAATCGATGTTTAAGACAGTTTTTTGTTTTTGTTCATCTTGTAACGAATAATAACTAAAACATCCATGTAGAACTATAATCATCTAACAAAATTTATGATTCCTTGAGGAACAAAAAGTAATCTTCTTGCAATATTCACCACAATTCTTTTTCCCATATTGGTGTGTAAACAAGCGAAGTCATGAGTTTTAGCTTAGCTCATTTCAAGCTCTTTGTGTAGACCTCGACATCGACTTGTTAATAATTATTCAAAATCTAGCTATGCTTCCCCTCGTTTTTGTTTAATTGTTTATTGATCAAATATTTAATAATTATGTAATATACATATATACTTAATTTTTATATAGACTTGATGCACGAGTCTGCCATGAGTGAAGATGCCACTAGGGAAGCACTGAGAACGACATAAGACACCAGTAGTGGACACATGAATTTAAGTAGAATTCTCTCTTTCCTTAGCGTGTGCAGAACATTTTCTTTCCATATATGGCGTGGAGGCGATGGTCTTTCCATGGACATGCAAACCAGAATGGGAAGATGCAGAAGTTTTGGGGTGTTCGTGGAGATGACTAAAAGATGTTTAAATGGGATGAAAAGACGAAAATAACCACGTAAGGGGAACTAATGGCAACATGGACGACCATCAGGGTAAGGGACGGTTTTCGTTAAAATAACAAACCACATTGACTTAAGGCGTTAAGCTTGGACTGCACCTGTTAACCGAGGCAAACCTCAAGGACGGAAATTGTTACACTTGTGAGCTTAGCCAAATTTTGGTACATGAACTTTGGGCTCAAGTGTGCTAGCTCTAACTTATGCTTGAGCTCATTTAAGCTTGAATTGTCATTAAACTTTTAACGCATTAATCTTAGTAGTTCCCAAACTACTCTAACTCGTTTGTACCCAGGTCCACACCACCTCCTTAACTGTATTTTAAAACCGCCAGGTAGTACATTGATTGTTGATACCTTTTCTTGGTCATTTCACAGCTTCAACTAGGCCCAATTGCATTCCTTATTCCCTATTTAACCTCCTTTCCTTCAATTTATGTTGCTCACAACACAAAAATCCCAACCCCCAAAATACCAATTCTGTCTCTCTCTCTCTTTGGATCTCTTTCAAGTCTCAATCTCCTTTTTGGTGTCTTGTATGCTGAGCTTGAAGCATATGCATACACCCTTTTTGCTATTTCAACAAAACTTTCATTTTGTAGCTAAAAACATTTAAAAGTACAGAATTGACACGGTTTTGATCCAACTATCACACAAGCTAGGCAATCTTTTTTTACATCGATTCGTGTTAGTTTGTCTTTCGGCTAGTGATAATGCCCAAGACCGCTCCTCTTTCAGCGTGGCCTTGGGAACATCTCGGCATGTTCAAGGTAATTACATTTGTTTCACTTTCACAAAAAAACAAAAAAAAAAATACATGTTCATATGATCTTGCTAACTCAATACCTTTGATGAAACTCTAGTATATGTTACTTGGACCGTTGGTCGGAAAAGTTGTGTATTCAAGACTACAAGGAGATGATGATCTTGCAACCAATTGGTGTTTCCATCTTCTCTTAATTACTATAATTAGATTTAGTCTATATACATGGTATACCAATGCTTGTAACATGCTTTTCCTCACTCGAAATCGTCGAATTATACCTCAAGGCATTGACTTTAACCAAATCGACAAAGAATGGGATTGGTAATTTTTTTTTTAACTTCTTATATTTTTATAAGAATTTTATCCATAGGTTTGTGTTCGTCTTGACGAAACCTTTTTTTTTATTTTTTTATAGGGACAACTTTATAATTTTACAAGCTATAATAGCTTCATTATCTATCTACATCTTCCCTCATAAATTTGCCAACTTGCCAGTCTGGGAAACTAAAGGGCTTGTTGCAATTGTGGTGATGCATGTGCTTGTTTCTGAGCCTCTTTACTATTGGGTACATAGATTATTGCATGGAAATTACCTTTTTACCCCTTACCATTCTTCCATCATTCATCAACTGTACCTCAACCGGTCACAGGTAATGGCATTCATAACACTATCTTCCTTCATTTATGATTAATATTCAATACCAGTTGTCACATACAATGTCCCCATCAGTCGGTGTAGTGGCACGAGGAAAATGAAGATAAGAGCTTGGGGCTATTTGGTCTCAAGTTCGAATCTGATCCAAAAGTTAAGAATATGGCCCAAAACATATTAACCTCTTAAAAAACCTTTGGAACGGTCTTTGATTATAGTTAACCACATTTTCTTGTGCATTTATAACACAATAAACTTTAGTGGTTGCAAGTGGTATGTCAATATATGTCCACAAGTCGACATGTTTATACTTTTAAAAAAGACGTAACTCTTGTCAGCGTGTAAATATGGGGATGGCCATCATTCAATGTTCAAAGAGTGTATGTACCATACTAGTTTCGTAATGTGTTAAAACATGATCTTCATTTTACGGGTTAGACACATGTCCACATCATGACAGTCAGGAACAGAACTTTAATAAAACGACAATGTGGGTAATGTACTTAGCTTATTAAAAACAAATACATGATCACAAAAACACATGTAATGTAATGTTAGATAATTTCTAATAATAACCAGTTTTCTTGCAGCGGGGAGCAACACATTTTTAGAGGAGTTATTAGTTACCACGGTGATTGGATTACCAATACTTGGTTGTAGTTTGTCTGGATACGGATCTAAAACCGCAATATACGGATATGTTATTGTCTTCGATTTCTTACGATGTTTCGGCCATTCGAATGTTGAGATCATGCCTCATTGGATTTTCGAGCGATTTCCTATCTTCAAATTTATTCTCTACACCCAACGTAAGTTATTTGATATGTATGTCCAGTGTGAGGTTAACCTACTTGGTAGAGACATATGTCTCTTAGAGAGGAGATCAACCTGGACAATGGTGAATAGTTTAAGACTATTAATGTAATATGATAAGAGTAACATTTGCGGTTAAAAACTTGATATATACGCAACTTAATTATGTCTATATTAAGAATACTAATACCAAAAAATAACATACTTTAAGTTTTCATAGTATATAAAAAAGTATCCAATTCATTTTTTGTTAAAATATAGCTATGAATAAAATCTAACAATAAACATTGGTTGCACACTTGCACTAATGATGAAGCTAAGTAGGAGATTTTGCTGACCTAAAACAGTAAATCATAGTAACTTTATAGTATCTAAAAGCAATATAGACATTGTCATGGTCAAAGTTGGCAGCCTATATTTGATACATTTTGGTTTTATAATTGTAACTTTATTATTAATGTTTACATTATTAATCACACATAAATGCTATCTTAACTACCTTTAGAGTCTTTTTCCTATACTTGAGAACTTGGCTTTTTTCTTGAAATAACCTCTAAATATTTTAAAATGACTGTCATTATTTATTTATTTATTTTGGCAGATACTACAGCATACACCACAGTGAGATGAAGACCAACTATTGCCTGTTTATGCCTCTCTATGATGCCATTTGGAACACTTTAAACACAAACTCTTGGTATTGCAGAAGAAAATATCTTTAGATGCAGGTAACTTATACTAAGCATCTATAATCTATAACTTATAATAAAAGAATTGAGTTTAGATGAGGTGGCATTCAATGGAGGCCTCAACCCCCATTGAATGTGACATGTGGCACCTTGAGGTGATAGTATTAAATTTATTATTTTAATCTATTTTTAATCATTAATAAAAAAAACCCGATATTATAATTTATTTAAAGGAAATGAAATAACATATGGATAAAAAATGTATTAAAATCTAATCTACTAAAATAAATATTAAACCTTTATTATTTTTTATCTCATTTTTCCTCCCATAACTTTTAAACGCTAATATTTTTTAGATACAAGATTTTTTAAAGAAAAAAAGTACACCAAATTAACGAGCGTTTTATTATCTTTCCAACGAGTACCATAGTGTTATATAAAACATGGAGAAAAAAAAAGATTATTGGTGATACCCGACCCGATTACCCGAAACCACATACCCAAATACCCGAACTACATACCCGATCATATACCCATGAATTTTTTAACGCATCACATAACCCTTAGACTAATGAGTTCGATATTTGCAATATACGTGCACCATCATAAACTAAAAACTTTATAATATGTAACTAAAATATATGTATGGTTATTATAATACTATTTCAATAAATAACTTTTTTTTTCTTATTTCATGTTAGTTCTTTTTAGAATGATCGATTACAAAATTCCGAATTCATTTGACATTATATAATATTTTGTAATGGCACTAAATTTATACCCCGGCGCAGAGATTCGTTTTTTTTATATTTGAATATGATAACTTATGGCAGGGATTTGTTCAAAATAAATATTATTATTATTATTTATTTATTAATCATATATTGGCAATACATTAATTATGTTGTCATATTAGATATTTTATTATGTCATATTAGATATTTCAATCCCGGAACGCTTCCGGATAAAAGCTAGTTATTTATATATTTAAATTAAACGATCATATATATTTGGTTTTAGATTGCAAACATTGGTAGGTATGAAGTCATCTTAACTTTTATAACTAAGGTACTCTTTTGACTTTTACGTGCATGCATTAACTAAGGATAGTAATCAGTCATATCACTTTTCTTAAAATAATAAGATACTTTGATACAATGAATATGAAAGAAATATGTTAAAACTGAATAATAGTATAGTGTAATTTATATTGGTTTGAATTTTATGAATAAGATGTTTATGTAACCGTTCTAATGAGAACATGTTATCTTTTTTAGGCTATGTTGCAAACACACACACTTGTATAGTTGTATGAATGTGAGTGTGAAGAATTGTTTTAGAATACTAAATTTTTGTGAGAATTGAGAACTCGTAAAATAATTCTAAATCATTTATCTTTTCAATCAATAGTCTATATTTCTAAAATTTTCCATTTATTACATAGACGTGTGTGTACGTTACGTAAGGGATGAGTTTTTGCTACCGAATACCGGTACCGAATTGATACCATAACAAAAGATTTGGTACAGTATTTGGTACCCACTTTTGCAAAAATTCGGTATCGGTACCAGTTCGGTACCAAATACCATATAAAGAGAATTTTTAGTAATAAATACCGGTATCGTACGGATACCGTACTGAAAGATTCGGTACGGTATTCGGTACTCACTTTTTCGAAAATTCAGTATCAGTACGGTTCGAGACCGATCTCATCCCTAGTTACATGTGCGTGTGTGTATACATAAAGACAATTTAATCATATATTTTTAGTTGATTTTACCTACAACTGAATAAGCTATATAGATAAAGGAAAACTCAAAATAATTTTTCATATGTTTTTGCATTTCAATAGAGATAATATGCGAAAAAATAAATATATGCTATTGTATTTTAAAATTTTATAACTAGAAAGATAATTTTTAATTTCGTTTTGCGACTTCTCATAGTATATATAGTGTTCTTCATTACAAAACTCACGAGAACAAAAAAAAACAAACTTAAAAATCGTTTAATTTTTTTATCAGTGATTCTTTAATAAAAATAACAATTTAGTACAAATGTGTATGTTATGTAAATTTAAAAAATACCCATCAAACTAATTTGTGCATATGTTATTTTTAACTTTTGACCTTACATGTTAACCAAGTGGAGTTATGATACACATATGCAGGTAAGTCGACGCGGGTGCCCGATTTTGTGTTCTTAGCACATGTGGTAGATATTACATCGTCATTACACGCCCCCTTCGTTCTTAGATCATTTGCATCAATGCCTTACAAAGCTAGGCTTTTCTTGCTTCACCAGTGGCCATTTGCATTCCTTGCGATGCTAGTGATGTGGGCTAGATCCAAGACATTCCTTGTGTCTTTTTACAATTTGCGAGGAAGATTGCATCAAACATGGCTTGTTCCTCGTTTTGGATTCCAGGCAGGTTTCATTCCCATACACAAATTTATAAAAGCATTAGGTTTGATATCTTAATCCCTTCATTTGCTAGCTTATGCAGTATTTCTTGCCATTCGCTAGTGAAGGCATTAATAAACATATTGAGGAGGCTATTCTAAGGGCTGACAAGTTGGGTGTGAAGGTCATTAGCCTTGCTGCTTTGAATAAGGTATTGAATTAATAATCGTTCATATGCATTCTATAAGGTGCTCTAGTCTTATAGATATAATCGGTTGCTTGGGACGGATCATGAGTATGAACATTGATACTTTAACTAATAAATCATACCACGCGAATAAGAAGTGTGACCTCAAATATCATCAAGAGTACCAAGGATGAGCGAAAAAAGGCCTATGTTCTAGTGTCAACAATGAATAATATATGGATGTGTGTATATATTGTTCAAAATGGTTAAGATTACTTATTGAGGACCCTTAGTAAGGCACTTGAGGGGCTTAACTTTGGTTAAAGATTATTCCTAAACATAATTTTTGATTGATTTAAATATTGCAAATCTAGAATGAAGCACTTAACGGAGGTGGAACATTGTTTGTGAAAAAGCATCCGAATTTGAAAGTACGAGTAGTTCATGGGAATACACTGACGGCTGCTGTTATTCTCAACGAGATTCATGAATCTGTTAAAGAAGTGTTCCTCACCGGAGCCACTTCAAAGCTTGGACGGGCCATTGCTCTTTATCTTTGCCGAAGAGGTGTTCGTGTTCTTGTAAGTGTTATGAGATTTTTAATGAAATCACAACAAATCCACCTTACTTGAAATATAAAATTTTTATTATATATTAGCAAGTTCATCAATACCAACTTTTAAAGGTTACCTAAAATGTGACGGGTGATCAATTGAAGTGCCAACTACCCATCATGATTGTATTAAATAGTTTAGCTGTTGAACCTACATAATAATTTTAACATTTATTATAATATGCTACTTTATAGTTTGGATGTACATGAATGCATGTTATGAAAACACGTATGCTGCTCCATGCAGTTAATTGGCATATGTTTTTAACCTAACTTATAAAAAACACGTACAGATGTTGACTCTATCTACAGAAAGATTTCAAAATATCAAGGAAGAAGCACCACCAAATTGCCGGAAGAATTTAGTTCAAGTCACCAAATACCAAGCAGCAAAAAATTGCAAGGTATATTTATCATATACATATGGTTTGATCATTTTTTTTATTTACTTGAACTTCAACTTATTAATCAAATTTTAATATATTGCGCAATAATAATTCATAACGAGAATGTGAGTAATGACACTCTTATCTTTCATTTCTTTGTAAAGGACGATCTCACTCTAACAAAAATTAAATTCTTGTGTCGTTAATATTTGACTCCAACCATATTGTTGTGAACTGTTTTGAAAATGACATGAATGAAAATTAGGTGAAGGAGTTAATTAATTCTATGTTAGGATATGTTTGCCCTTTACAACTAAAGCGAAAGACAGGAGTGCATGTCATTAGTCACATTACCGTCTAATAGTTTGGATTTTTAAAATTCAATTTGCCTATATTATTTAGCATACTTCTAAAACTTACAACATAAATTGATTATTTCTATTCACAAGTCACTTAAATCGTCGTTAAATCACATACATAGTGTCTGTAATGAAAAACTTTAATACGTTAATTGCGGCAGGCATGGGTGGTTGGGAAATGGATAACACCTACACAACAAAGATGGGCGCCACCAGGAACCCATTTTCATCAGTTTGTGGTGCCGCCCATCTTGGCCTTTAGAGGGATTGCACTTACGGTGACCTTGCCGCCATGAAACTTCCTGACGATGTTGAAGGGCTTGGATCTTGCGAGGTATTTACTCTTCTTGTTTAAAGAATGAGCACTCAACCATTCATACCTAGTTGGTAATATTGTTAAATTGATTTTGTGGGAGTGTAGTATACCATGGAAAGAGGAGTAGTGCATGCATGCCATGCAGGAGGGGTTGTACATAGCTTGGAAGGATGGACTCACCATGAAGTTGGTGCTCTTGATGTGGACCGGATCGATGTTGTTTGGAATGCTGCTTTAAAACATGGTCTTCAGCCTGTTTCTAGTCTTCCCAACTAGAAAAATTTTCATGTTTTTGGATTTACACTATACATGATGTTATGTAAACTTCGTATCAATTACATGTTGAATCAATTTACTATTAATGTAAACTTATAACTTTTAATACTCCCCTCTCAAAATTTCTATCTTTAATCTAAGAGCATCCACACTGTTGGAAATATTAATCTTCCACAAATTGCCACCTCTCAAAATTCCAGACTTCCTAAAAAAACCCAAACTTTTTCCACAATTTACAAACCTCAACATATTCTAACATCACACTCCACATCATCACATACTTTTACATTTAATTTTATATATATATGAAGAGTACAAACGTGAAGAAAATGTCTTGTAACAAGAAAAATGATAAATTTAAACCAATAGAAATCCTCAATTTAATTAATTCTATTTAACGAGTTGACGTCAACCCGCGCGTTACGTTAGGAGTCAGGACGTTGATTATGATGTCTTTAGTATTACTGATATTGTTTGTGAGATAAAGGTCTCTAGTGGAACTCCAAAGTTGGCCTATTCATTTGAACTTTCTAATATATTAATGTTAGTACTATATCATCTTGTAAACGTGAATGTAAATGTGAATGTGAATATACATGTCCATCGGAATATCAAAGCCTATTGGAGATTTCACGCTCGGTGTCATATATATATATAGACACATATGTAGAAATTGAGGCTTTTCATTCAAGGGTGCACATAAAGTGGCTAGCCAATGACATATTTGATATTCAACCTTAGGCCATGTATAGTGGGGAGCTTGATGAATTAAAATATTAATAAAGTGAGATAAGGGTCTTTATATAAAAAAATGTGTAGTGATATGAAATGCAAATTGGATTCATAGAACAGGAGAAAGATTTCCCATTCCTTAGCGGGAAAGATAGGGGCTTTATAAGAATGATTTCTTATTGTTTTGATTGGGTGTAGAAGAAGGTGGGTGTATATATTGATTTTTTTTTTCATTTTGGGAAAGAGGATGGCACCCCGCGAAGATCATCACGCTGGAACAAATTTTTGCCCCATAGGGCTCGGGGGCCGGTGTACCCTGGCGCTATGGAGTCTTCACGCCAGATTATCGCGCCCACTACGGATGCACTTAGAGACATAAGTGCTTGAACCATTATTAATCGAGTCATCTATATTCACACCAAACGAAGTCATGGAAAACATGGAAGAACGTATATTCTCAAGGAAGTCTTTTTGTTCAAGTAGTTGTTTAACAATTAGAAGTGGCTCTTTCAGGAGTTGTACACTTACACAGCCTCCTTTACAACATAGGTTGTATTTAGGGCGTCATTTGGTAGACGAGTAGTGACTAATCATTCGGCGTACCAAAACCGGGCAACACACTGTGTACACATTTGATTGCAATCACCAAAGTCTAAATAACAAGATGTATCAAGTGTATGTACTTGAAGACACTGGTAAAGTAGTTTTGTCAAGAGTGCAACTATGGTTTTCGAGTATATTTGCGCTAAACATTTGAAGATCGTTGACATACTTGTCTCAACGATTGACCACCAACATTTTCGTTTGAGAAAGTAACACAATCTAAAGTGGTAGAAGAGGGGAAGTGCCAAATTAAATATTTTATGATGCAAGAAAGAAGGTGGTTCTAAAATATAATTATCCTATATGTTTACAAACCAAGTTTATGAATAGTGTTTCCTGTCACGTGGCAGCAAACTGTTGGTTTCTTATTCACACTGTTGACGAATTTTGTGTATTTGAGTTTATGATTATGATATATTTACGAAGTTAGGTTCAGCCCAGGTGGTTTAGTTGTTGTGTTGGTATGTTTGTGTACCCTTGTTTTAGCATGCAGTTCTTTAAAAATCCATATAATTATTAATGAATATGAGACTCGCCTTAAGTATAACAGGAAGTATTTTGGGTGGAATGAAATTGAAGCTTACGATGAAAAAATATAACAGGAAGTAAAATGTTGACCAATTCCTTAAAGCTCCTTTGTAATTATGGAGATATACCAACAATAAAAATTATCACAATAATAATCATTATGAATATGAAAATCATATTGCAAATATCCAAAGTTTTTAGTGAACGGTTCACCGACGCAAGAGTTTGATTGTAAACGAGGGCTTGGATAAGGTGACCCACTATCACCCTTTGTTTGTCTTGGCGATGGAAGCGCTAACGGGTGTTTTAAAACGAACGGGTGAAGTGGGTCTATTTCGTGGCTTAAGGTGTGGCTTTGGTGACCTTGTATTGACCCACTTTATCTATGCGGACGATGTGGTTTTCCTAGGGGAATGGAGTAGGGTCAATGCGGCTAACTTGAAACGGATTCTAAGATGTTTTTATCTAGCATCCGGTCTTAGAGTTAACCTTGGTAAGTGCAACGTTTTTGGTGTTGGAGTGGATAATAATGAAATAAAACTTATGGCCGATATACTAAAGTGTAGAAGGGGTTGTTTACCTTTTACATATTTGGGGCTATTAGTGGGGGCAAACATGAACTTAGTGAAACATTGGGAGCCGATTTTGAAAGCCTTTCGAAAGAGATTATCGATTTGGAAAGCGAGAACTTTGTCATTCGGGGGACGAGTGGTCCTTATTAAAGCGGTGTTGAATGCTTTGCCTACCTATTTCTTTTCATTATATAAAGCCCCGGTAGGTGTATTGGATAGACTAGATCGAATGCGTAGAGTATTTTTTTTGGGGTGGATCCGATGAGAAAGCCAAAATGAATTGGGTCGCGTGGGATGGGGTGATTGCGCCTTGTGAAGGGGGTGGACTTGGATTCGGGTCTCTTAGAGATGCTAACTTGTCGATTCTAGCAAAATGGTGGTGGAGGTTTCGGACCGAAACGGATGGCCTTTGGCGGAAAGTAATTTGGTCTATTCATCACTCCTCGAGAGCATGGAATCCCATTCCATGTAAGATTTCGGTTCCAGGACCATGGAAGGCTGTCGTTGGAGTGTTTGAAAGGCTGAAATCATTGGGGGTTGATCTGGAGATGTGTACGAAAGCTGTCGTGGGAAATGGGAATACAATCAAATTCTGGTTAGACAACTGGACTAGAAACGGACCACTTGCATGCGTATTTCTAGCTCTGTTCAGGGCTGAAACGGATAAACATGCTCTACTGGCGGATCGGGTTACCATCGATGGGCTGGGTTAGGCTTGGGACTGGAGAGGTAATGGGTTAAATGGGGCTGAAGAGTTCGATTTGGGGCTGCTGGGGGCTGCTCTGCAGCCACCTGTTTTGCCTGGTGCTGCAGACAGCTGGGTCTGGGTAAATAATGGGCTGGGCATGTTCTCGGTAAAGGAAATAAAAGGTTTGCTGCAAAGTTTTAATCCGGTCGTTCCTTCGTGGGTGTTCGAGCGTAATAATTGGGTTCCTAGGAAGGTAGAAATAATGGCATGGCGAGCGGGTCTCAATAAGCTTCCTACAAAAGAAGCGTTGGGTAGAAGAAACATTAATGTGGGCTTGGGGCTTTGTCCGTTATGACAGAATCGGGTGTTCACTTGTTTTGCTCGTGCCCGTTTGCGGAAGCTGTTTGGCAATAGGTAACGATTTGGTGCAAGGTGGGAACTTTCTTTGCTTTCGATGTTCGGGACATTCTGTCCCTGAATAAATACTCGGAAGGCTCCAAGAAGATGAAAAAGATTATTTACGCCGTTTGTTTGACTACAATGTGGTGTTTACGGGGTTGTAGAAACGCGGCTGTCTTCAAGCAACAGCAGCCGTCCCTGCACAAGATAATTGGAGATATCAAGACACTAAGCTTCCTTTGGGTTAAGGCGCGTGCGAAGTTGTCCGATCTAGATTGGGAGAAATGGCGTGGTTTTAATTTATCGCACGTTGTTTAGTTAAGTTAATTTGTGTATGTATAATTGTATATGGGTGACTATGATGTATGGGTTGTACTCGTATGTCGGGAGTTTGCTAGTTTCCCGCTAGCTTGGGTGTTTAATAAAAGTTTGTTGGCCGTTCAAAAAAAAAAGAAACAAAAAGATGATTAAATGGGCGGTCACATGGTTTGTCCAAATAACTTGGCACACGTTAAAGAAATTAATGCATGGAAACTACCAAGGGGTCAAGGGTGATAACCAAACGGGTCAAAGGGGCAGATTAGTCATTAGTGACATAAATTTGGTAGGAAAATGGATGGGTTAGTGGGTTATTGAATTTTCAAGGGTGTTATTGATTGAAGAAAAAGTTTTCATGGTGTTCACTTTCATAAAATAATATTTTTATGCTCACGCTGAATGAAAATAAAATTTTTATATGGCCAAGTTTTAATAAGATGTTGAGACTACAATAACATCTTTTTTTTTAATTCTTGAGGATGATTGTTACTATGACCGAAGATGGTTATTCTGACCGAAGATGGGGACGACTGGGTTTGGGTTGGGGCTAGGACGGCTGGGTTCTCTGTTAGTGCTGTTAGAAAGGTTCTGAGTTATAATTTGGATTTCAGCAACGGATCGGTGTTCGAATGGTGCAGTTGGATTCCTTAAAAATGTAATATCTTTGGTTGGAGGGCCGACTTGGATAGAATTCTGACTGTGGCTGCTTTGAGGCTCAGAAATATTCAGGTGGAAGACTCGTCTTGTCCGCTTTGTGGTAATGCCAAGGAGACCGTTGATCACCTGTTCACAGGCTGCATCTTTGCTTCGGTCTTGTGGCAGCATGTGTGTAGGTGGTGCAAAGTTCAAGACTTGATTATCTTTTCTTTCAAAGATTTGTTAGAGGCTCGAAATTTTGTGGGGCTGTCGGGGAAGGCCAAAGACATCTTTTATGGCATTGTCTTGATCGGGTGTTGGTCTATTTTGGAGATCTAGGAACCAGCTTAAATTCCAAGACAAAAAAAGCGAGAATGGAAGATATCATATGGGAGGTTAAAGCGGTGGGTTTTCTTTGGGCAAAAAGTAGAGCGAATTTGTCTTCCTTGTCGTGGGACAAGTGGTGTAAATTTGTAATTATGTAATTTTGTTTGTTGTTGGTTTCCGCCCCGTCTTATGGGTTGGTGTTTTTTATTGAAGTATACCGTTAAAAAAACTGACAAGTTATAACATCAATGAGCTTTTATCATTTTATGGCGTTTATTTAATTATTTATTTATATTCTTTTGGCATTCTTGTACGTATGGATTGGATTGGAACAATATCTCTACCGGTCCTGAAAATACCAATACCGTTTTAGAACAAATCTAGGTACCAAATATCATATCGAATATATTAGTAGAGTACGTGTACGAGTATCAACATTGGTATTTAATTAGGGTACCCGTTTTAGTACCTGTTTGTACTTTTATTTTCGAATACTTTAATAATCTAGGTACCAGTATCCATATAGATACTAGGGAAGAGATAACGTATAAAGCGTCTTAACGTAAGAAGCGTAAGTAGCTTTCTGAGCCATTGGATTTAGGCGGTGGCAAGATGGTAATTAACAACCTTAATCATACTTCAGTTAACCTGATCAGGGGTAATTTAGGAAAAAACGCATTTTAATTTCCAGAAGTCGTAACAACAGAGATTAAACAATCGATCGAAACGTAACATCAAAACAAACTTATTTCAACGATTAATCAAAAGTTTGAAACCTATTAAATGTTCCGAATCATCACAACATCAAAAAACATTCAATTGAAATCAACAGATCATATTAGCAGAAATTACAAAAAAACAGAGCATTGCAATAGATTTTTTAAAATCACATTAATCCTATTCAAAAAACATAATCAACGCATATAATATTCACAAAAACATTCGATTTTAATAAAAATAATTACAATTAAAGAAAAAAAAGGATTTGAAAAAGTTTCAGATTAAGAACATTTAAATGTAAACAGAACCTTGTAAAAATCAGACGCACTCATTGTATGTTTAAAAAAAACAGTAGGTGGTTAACAAATACAGACAACAGACGCACTTAGTGTATGTTTAGACGCACCCTTGTAAAATCAGACGCACTCATTATAATGTTTGGACACACTAAATAAGAAAAAAACTAAAAACAGAGCATCCAATTTTCACTCAATAAAAAACACATCATGACATCATTATTGATGTATGTATGTACCCAAAATGTGGAAGACGAGAAAGAATGAATGAGAAACCACAATCAGTGTGAAACCCTATGCTTGCTTCTGGGGTGGCGTAAACCTAAAAAGAAAGTAAAAAATAAGAGATTTAATTATATGGATATAATAGTGAAAGAGGAAGTGATAAAGATAGTATAGATATGGTTTTTTCAGTGACAATAGAGAAGTTGATTGGAATAGAGCAACTTGGGGTTTGGTGTAAGTATGGATGTGATAGCAGATCCAATAATTAGAAAAAAAAACAGAGCATGAATATTATTTTTTAACACAGTTGTAGACGCACTCATTACATATTTGAACACAGTTTTAGACGCACTAAGTATATATTAATTTATTTTTGGACACATTTTTAGACGCACTAATTGTATATTGAACACATTTTTAGACGCACTAATTGTTTTTGAACACATTTTTAGACGCACTCACGTTTCAAGTGGTGGGTTTACAAAATCATAGCCTTCATTTACATTTATACATTTCATCTTCTTCTCTTTGGACGCATTTATTAAAAACAACTACAGACACACCAATATAATGGATAGACGCACTTGTATCATCATCTTCATCATATATTAACCCTACAACATAACCTATACATCTTTTTGTCTGTAATTTCATCCACAGTCATTGATTTAAAAAGAAAACATATAATCAAAAACATAAAAGTAAAAAAGGCAAACGATAATCAGCCTAAAGTCATCGAAAAATCAAAATCGTATAAAAATACATTGATCGATAAAAACAGAGCATCTTTGTAATCAAAATTAACATTGGGTTTTGCTTTGAATCGTTAAATGATTAGATAGTCAATCTAAAATACATTATCGATCATCAATTGAATCGTGAATAGAATTATTCTAATTAATTGAATCGGTGGTTTGAATGAAACGTTAATTGAAACGTGATTGAAGGAACAGTTAATAAATTGACGAATTTACCCCTCTGGTCAACCAGAATTAGGTTAATTAAACTTAACCACATTTGACAGGTGGCATAATCTGGTGGTTTCTTATTGCTTATCACGTTAACAGACTTTATATCGTAGGGTTGGGTTATTCAACAAATGCTACAAAAAATGAGAAGGGTGAGAAGCCACTAGAAAATGACATGTGTCCAAAGGATTAACAAGTGGGAGGGGTAATTTTGTCAAAAACATATGCACATGCAAGTCACATGCCATTTCCACCTTCATTTTTAAATGCCCGTAACTTTTTTATACGTCATCCGTTTTAAAAAAAAAAATTATACCATAAAATTGAGCGTCGTTTTATCTTTAATATGAGTACCATATTGCTATACTTTTGAAAAAAAAAATTCAAAACCCACTTGCATAAGACACAATGGAATGTAAAACACAATGAACACCAATTAAATATAGGGTATAAAACATAATCAAGAGTCTAGTAAAACACAATGGACGACATACTAAGACACAATGAATAGAAGACTAAAACACAATGAATACTTTTGAAAAAAAAAGTTGAAACCCCAGTTACGTAAGACACAATGGATGACATACAAAAGACACAATGAACAAAAGACTAAAAAACAATGAATACTTTTGAAAAAAAAAGTTAAAAACCCAATTGTGTAAAACACAATGGACGACATAATAAAGACACAATGAACAGAAGATTAAAACACAATGAATACTTTTGGAAAAAAAAGTTGAAAACCCAGTTGCGTAAGACACAATGGAGATAACGTAAAACACAATGAGTACCAATTAAATATGCAATGAACAATATGGTATAAAACACAATGAACAGTCTAATAAAACACAATTGACGACATATAAAAGACACAATGAACAGAATACTAAAAACACAATGAATAATAGACTTAAACACAATGAACAACATAATAAAACACAATGTACGCCTAAATACAAAACTCATTTGCGTAAAACACAATTAAAAGCATACTAAAAACACAATAGACAAAGTTAAATCATGTATAGACTAAAAAAACATAAATAACATATTTATAAAGCACACATGCATACTATAACACAATGAACGTGCAGAAGACACAACGGAGAAAAAAAAAACCCATTTAGCACGATTTTTTTTTCAATTTTAATGTAGCAATGTGGTACTCATATTAAAGATAAAAAAACGCTCGTTAATATGGTGAAATTTTTTTGAAAAAAAAAAATGTCGTATGAAAAAGTTATAGACGTTTTAAAATGATGGGGGAATTGACATGTGCATTGCATGTGGAGAGAGAAAGTCAACAAATGTGGTTTTCCTTTTATGCCCTTTCTCTAATTTATTATTTTTTTTTTCAAACAAACTAATCTCAACCCTTCAAATATATGATCAATGGATCACAATCCTTCTCACCCTTCCTAGAAAAAGTGTCTTGTGTATTTGATTTTTTTTTTTGAACGGCCAACAAATTGGAATCACTCACGGAACACTGGAGTATCATCGTGCCACCAGTGTTGCCACGCGATCATATTCCACCACCAAGTCACCAATTCAGGAGGAAACTCATAATTATGAGAAAACCCCTTTGTGAGATTCGAACCCATGACCTTATGACCCATAAGTCTTATCTCACCACCAAAATACCACTAAGCTATAATGCCTTGTGTTGTGTATTTGATTCTAACCCTTATATAATCGTATACTTTCTCTAGATACTAAAATAGGCTAAACTCATATCCATTTTTACCGAAAAAGTATATCAATACCCAAAGTAACGTGTACCGAAATTGTTGGTACTAATTGGGTCACGTTGTTACTTCTATGAGTGAGGAGCCATGTTCCTCTACATCAACTGATCAACACACATTACACCTAACTTGTTCTTATCACTACTTACATTACCTTCCTGCACTTGTTTTCATCTGAGTTCATTCGCCGGTGACGTCAGCTTCCTTTAAATCAACCATGAACACGTTTATCGAGGTTAAACCAGAGTCACACTTCTCCATACATAACCTTCCCTACGGTATCTTCAAACACCGTGCAGATGCTGTTGTCAATCCACGACCTGGAGTTGCAATCGGTGATTATGTTCTCGATCTTTCTGTGATTCAGTCTGCTGGTTTGTTTGACGGTCCGTTGCTTATTAATTCCGATTGTTTTCATCAGGTATTTTTTTTACCTTTTTATTAAATTATAATATAATTAAATTAGTAGGCTAGTATTCATGAGATATAAAGTAGTTAAACGAGTAGTACTACTGTTTGATACGTGTGTTATTCGCGTTGTTTGTTAAATACGATAAGACCTGTTTTGACAGCCCTAGTTAATTGTGCTTTGTTTTGTTTAGTTGTTGATTTGTTACTTTTCGACCTCGAAGTTCGTGTAAGTTAAATGAGTGCAAGTGTGTGATCAGTTTTGTGGAATATTCTTGACATAGTCTCAGATTCTGAAAATTAGGTGTTTTCAGCTGCAGATAGGTGCTATATTAAGTTGAACTTTAGCTTGAATAATGAAAGAAATGGGAATAATATGTGCTGAGAGTAACGTTTTTGGGACAAATTGTGTAGGATATATGCGTGTAATTGTTCGGTGTGAGTTAAAGCGTAAAACTGAGAGTGTAACAGTTTTGTCAGAATATGAGTTACAGAGTCACATATAGGAAATTTTGTTGGTGAGTGGTAAAAGTCAATTATGAAAAGGATGATCATGCTCCTAATCTCCTGGCCTTGGAAAATAATATTGTACAAGATGAGAACAAATGCAAAACAGATAGCTTATACGTACTGCATAGATACATTCAGTTTAAGTAGAATGTGCATTTAATAGTGTGATAAATGCATGTAGAGATTTTTAAAGTAGACATGGTCTTGAATTAGTCCTAAATGGTTATTGAGATATTGTTTTACAGTATCATTTGTGTTAACTTATGTCAGATGGCAACGTTTGTTCATTGTCGTATTATACAATTTTGAAATTCATTTTTTTTTTGTAAATTGTAAGCTGTGTATATTGCTGAAAAACTGTTTTGTTATTCAGTTTCTTTTATTTGGCAATGATGTGGGAACTAATTCCTGCAGAACTATAATCGTTATAAGTAGACATAAATGACCTAATATGCAGCAGCTAGGGCCAGCTTCATGTAGAGTGTTATGTTTATGTCTCATATTGGTTACAATCATAGTTATAAAAGGCGTGAGGCGCACTCAAGGCGCTTAGGCTCCGCCTGTGGCCTAGGCGAGAAGCGCAAAAAAGGCGTGGGCCTAAGAAAAAAAAAGCGCAAACTAAAAAACCACCAAAGCATTAAAAATAACAATCATCTTATAAATAATATAAATATAAAATGATTGATTTAGCCATACCTGCTAAAAGAATTAAGACGCCTTTGATAACTATGTGGTAGATAAAATCAGTTGGTGCCAAATCAATGAGTTGAGGTGTTTATATATTGAAGAATAATTCAATGGAGCTGATTTAGGGATCGAAATGCATATTTATTTTTAGTGTTTTAAAAATCAAATATATTTAAAATAGAAAAAGATTTGATTGAGATTTATATATATCGCTATAATTGGTAAGTATTGGTCAGGGGATTAGGTTTATGAAAATCAGATCGTGGCTTTTTTTATCTATGAGGGAAAAGCGGGATCCGGTGGCTTCTAGGAAATTGGTCGCCTAGGCGGTCAAGGCGATGGCTTTTGATAACTATGGTTACAATGGCAACAAACATTATGAACCCCTTGAAAATGTAATACGAAGACTATACTTAAAGTGTTTTCAAGTGTTATTTGTTTTAAATGCAGCCAAACCTTAATAAGTTTCTGGAACTCGGAAGACCAGCATGGAAGGAAGCTCGTGCTACACTGCAAAAGCTATTATCATGTATGAGTCATGAAATCTATCTTTTTTCCATCCTAACTTGCATAGACAAATCTTCTCTGTTATTTATAATATGCAAAATGAGGTTACCATGTTTGATATTCAAATTGCAAGTCTTTTTTTAATCAAAATTTACAATGTTATTTTATGATGTAGCTGCTGAACCAGCTTTACAAAATAATGCAAGTTTAAGGCAGAAGGCTCTTTTACCTATGGTATGAAACATTGATGAACATTTTTAGCTTTGTGCTGTACCAGAGTCTAGAGCTTATTTAATGTGTAATGCTCCAGGATGAGGTAGAAATGCTTCTTCCTATTGCTATAGGGGACTACACTGACTTCTTCTCGTCCATGCATCACGCTAAGAACTGTGGTACCATATTCAGGGGTCCAGAGAACCCAATTAATCCCAACTGGTATGGCATTTGATAGGTGTATATATACAGACTAGAGACTCGTTCTTTTAGGAACACACATACTTGCTCTTTGCTTGTACTGATTACTGAATACAGTTTAATGGTATGAAATCTATGGCTTTTCAGGTTCCATCTCCCCATTGCCTATCATGGAAGAGCGTCATCTATTGTTATATCTGGCACTGATATTATTAGACCAAGGTAACATAGATCCGTTCTACCCAGAAGATTTAATTTAATGTTGTGTTTTGTTTTAACCCGAATAAAAGAAAAAAAGAAAATCTGATTCTTAACAAAGGGCCATTCCATTTCTCCCTCAAAACTTGCAAAAATAAGTATTGTATTCAATTTTCATTGTCATCTTCATATCATAAGCCTCTATCACTTAGGTGTGTAAAAAGTGCAAGTTTTTTAATGGTGCATTCCACAATGAATACACTGTTAGATACCGAAAATCTAAAGCTTTAAACTGATAGGACTGACAATTAAGTCGGCCCGATTTGAGAAGGGCAATTTTCACTTTTTCAGATTACAAGATAAATTCAGATAAACAAATAACCAGTCAAGAATTAAAATGCACGAAACCGACTAGTAAGCTAAACTTTAGGTGGGATCAGTTATGGTCTCTTCCTGATTTCTAGGAATGGCTGAAACTGTTCCTGCTTCTAACATTAGGTTCGTATCATACACCTAGTCTGATTCTTGTCTGCATTATATTGTATTCAATGTTTTTTGTCATCTTCATAGTTCATACTGTAAGTCTCTATCAGCTGGTTTAAAGTCAGCTTATCCACTTGTCAACCCATGTAGAATAACTATATACTCAATGCGATCTTTGGCAAAACATTGTTAACCCTATTCCTAGTTTGTATGATGCACATCCCCCCTCATTAGTCTTCACAATTTTCAGGATTCAAAAGGTACAAATTAATTGACAGTCTTAAAGTTTAGTGATCGGTCATGTAATTAGAAGTCGTTTGTTTATACTTCTTTCCTATATATGTTTTCGTTGCATATAGTAAACATATTATCATCGGCTTATAATCATCATTTCTCCAAGGTTTAGGATGACCTATCATAAGGATTCAAGATCCCATTTTAAACACATTTCATTTTTTTCGCCAGAGGTCAAGGTCATCCAAGTGCCAACTCTCCACCATACTTTGGACCTTCAAGAAAGCTGGACTTTGAACTAGAAATGGTAATTAATCCCACCACACACTTCTGCACTGACTATCTATGACTAATCCTCTTGTCACCCTGGTTCTTTTTAATTTACCTATTGCATATTGCTTCAAGGCTGCTGTAGTTGGACCGGGAAATGAACTAGGAAAGCCAATTGATGTTAATGAGGCTGCAGACCACATTTTTGGAGTAGTACTAATGAATGACTGGAGTGGTATGCATTTTTGAACCTATCTCATTGCTATTTTTACCAGATCTGGCTGCTAGTTGACACTGATTAAACAATGTTTTATACAGCAAGAGATATTCAGGCATGGGAGTATGTGCCTCTTGGTCCGTTTCTTGGAAAAAGTTTTGGTAAGAACTCAGGTTGTTTTGGAGATATAATATCAGTGCTGCATATTCATTTATCCAATTACCCGACTTTTTTATTGGTGTTTTGCAGGGACTACAATATCCCCATGGATTGTGACTCTAGATGCTCTTGAACCATTTGCTTGTGATGCTCCCAATCAGGTAGCACTCGACACTCAACTCTACTTTTCGGCTTTGAAAGCCTTTGCATGCTAATTCACCTTTTAAAATTGCAGATCCCTCAGCCTTTGCCGTATCTTGCAGAAAAAGTATCCAAGAATTATGATATATCTTTGGAGGTGTTGTTTATATGCTTTTAACTTTCTATGATACCCAACTCCAAAATCAGATCTAACTCATTTATCACTTAAGGTTCGGGTGAAACCTGCTGGACAAGAAGATTCATTTACCGTCACAAGGAGCAATTTCAACCACTTGTAAGAAAATGCATACCGCTTCAACAATGAGATTTATCGTTATCTGAATCTGATTCATTTCGTTCTAAAAAATTTCTATAATATAAATACCTGAAGATGCACTGTGACATTTTCAGACATGTTTCAGTTCATCAAATAAGTAAATGGTGTTTAAACTGTTTAGTTTTTTATTTAAAAGTCACAAACATTATTTCTATCAGGTACTGGACTCTTACTCAACAACTTGCACACCATACTATCAATGGTTGTAATTTGAGGCCCGGAGATCTCCTTGGAACTGGAACAATAAGTGGACCTGTAAGATGCTAGCTTTGTTTATACAATTGTTTGTAATAATGCAAGTTCAGTTAGCCTTAGGGGTGGTAACCGTGTCAGGTTGGTGCATTAAATTGATGAACTCGGACACAACCTGTATATATATTTGTGTCAAAATACATCACCCCTAGGCTTAACGAAGACACACTTAGAATCCTGTAACCTTAACACAACTTGTGTGTGTGTGTGTGTGTATATATATATCTTTTCTAAATGGCTTGGCACGTGGACCTTTTTAATTAAACAGATTAAACATGCTCGTGGTTGATTTTTGCAGGAACCCGAATCTTATGGATGCTTGTTAGAGTTAACATGGAATGGAACAAAAGAGTTGTCTCTTGGTAAAAACAACTCGTAAATTTTTAGAAGATGGAGATGAAGTTATCTTCAGTGGTTGCTGCAAAGTAACTTATGTTTTCATACTTTCATTTGAATTCCTCCTTCCATATTTTTTTATATTTTGTTTGCTGATTAAATGACTTAATTGCAGGGGAACGGTTACAATGTTGGATTTGGTACATGCTCAGGGAAGATCCTGCCATCTTTGCCTTAATTACCCTATTAGTTCAAAGGTATGCAGCTAGGCTAAAAGCAGCAGTTTTGAACCAAATAAGCTATTCGGGTTTATGTTTATTTATAACGGATCAATAAAATAAAAAAAGTTACAAAGGGAAAGGGTCAAATGGACCAACACGTCAGACCAACCGAAAGTCATAGGTTTATTCAGTATGTTGGTAAGATCAATCCGACGACCCATACTGAGCTACATTTACAATTATGGATTTACGGCCTGTCACCCTACCTGCTAGTCGTGGCCCATTTTGGCCTCAGCTGTTATTGTTTCCACAATTAGTCTTGAAACTGGAATTAAAAAATGCAGCATTTATATTTCTGTGTTTCAATGGTCGATTAAGCAGGGAGCTAGTGCAGGTGGTGTGTGCTGCAAATGACAAAATCGGCTATTATTGACGAAATGTGTTCGGAAACTCTGGAGGATGACATCTGCATGTAGTATTATAAATCAATAAACCATGTTATTTTTTTTGTAATTACTACCTTAATTTACAATGCTATTGGGTAGAATTTGGCGTAAAATCCCACCATCTATTTAGTATGCTATGGGTAGAATGGTGAGGGGTTGTTTGGTTGATTAAGTGCTGAATTATTAAAAGGTCTGAATGGTTAAGTGTTGAATTATTAAGTTGGACCTCTTAATGGTTAGTTTTCTTATCCCACATTGGTAGAAGAGCCTCATTAAGATTTAGCCTAGTTTAGTGCTTAATATGTGAAGGGGAGTGCAAAAATATTCGAAACCGAACTCGAATTATCAGATATTAAAAAAATTGGATTTACGAAATATCTTAAGTAATTATTTTAATATTATATTTTCAACTTATTATTTATAGATTCTAACTATTCTTTTGGTCTTTTAAAATGTTACAAGACGTTTTTAGCTTTTAATTGGTATAGTATGGGACTATGGGAGTGCCTGACTACTTGGGCATTTTGATTTACCATCTGTAATTTCATTCTAAATGTATTTGTATACGAATATTTCTTGGTTGATATTTTAGAATACTGATAACCATTTCACAATCCGAAAATTTTAGATATCCGAATTTGACCCCTCTATACGTGAGGGGAGGAGGTGAATTCGAACGTTTGAACTTTTGATTTTACCTGCCACATGATCCATAGTTTAACTTTCATATTATCTTCACTTTGCAATAAAATTAAACGTAAACAATAACCAATACGGCCATATACACAAATAACTGTATACGAGAGAATAAAACGACTTTTAGAGGAATACTTGATGCTAAAACATATGGCTACAACAATGGTGGTTTCATTACCAATTGTAATTATTGGGAAGACCCATCCAGAGAAGCAGCCTTCGAGGACGATCAAGAAACCTTGCCTGCCACGCAGGTTCCTCGCTCTCATAAACGAACCCACATTTCAGGTACAGATTTTTGGCAGGCTCATTGTCGACAGCAACATGCACATATAAATCACTAATCCCTGAAAGTTCCACATATATACAGAATGGTCAAGTGATTACCCTGTCTTTGTCTATGTGCAGAGTACGGGTCAAAGATGACCCGCATACGCTTAATTGTCTACTTTTATTACAAGGATACAATAAAAACTCAAACTTTTAAATATAGAAGGATCATGTTACTTTTAACTCATTTGACATGTGTTGTTTTCCCTTTAGATAAACTTTATTTTTAATCGACCCGTTTGAATTAAAACACAAATAACGAGTATTAAGACGTTTTACCCCAATCTTGAGCAACTAATTTTGATTTCTCGATAAGGAGAGAAGCAACTCCGTTCCTTTGGCATTCGTCGGCAACACATACATTACTTAAATAAGCTCTTGCAAAATCTGCTCCAATTCCCTAGTCAATTGATGATTGATGGTTCATTGATTTTATATGCTTGCTAATATACCGGAACTGGAAATTATATTACCTTTGGCTTCATTCCTGTTATTTCATTTGGGAGACTCAAACACTGATTAAGATCCAGAGTCCCTACAACAACTCGTTTCTCTCCATCGTGCGAAAACTGCACAAGATTTATAGTCAAAACATATAACAACAGTTTATGAAATTGAAAAACTTAAAACAAATTTTTTTTTTTAAAAAGTTATCTTTTGTAATTAAAAGTGGGATGGAGGGGGCACCATGCACTTATCACCCTATACACCGTTCAATGGGCGTTGCAGCGTTATGGTACCTTACATGAAGAACATAACTCCTCTGGAAAGCTCTTTGTTTGTGATAACGGCAATGTGGCATTGATGCAAGACACTTTTTCACCTTCTTTTGTACCAGCAACACGTTCTTTCAAAGCTTCAAACTCGCGTTCCGCCAAGTACTTTTTATGATCCTAAGAAAACTTAAAAAGGAGAAAAAATCATCAGTATTGTTACATCAAAACCCAAAAAAGAAGAAAAGAAAAAGAAAGATGCATATGTACAGGAGCAGGTTCATAATCTTGATGTTGAACACTTAAATCACAAGTATATAGAGTTTAGAAGATGTGCACACTGTGTAAACATTTGACACTGAGAATAGTCAACCAAACACTGAGTGCAACCATACATAAAACTGGATCCAAACAACCATACGCAGGTCACATCATATTCGTTACAAGTCAAAATTTTAATATTCCAAAATGATAAAACTGTGATTCTAAATTGACTGAATTTGATGTGCGCTGCGGTTCCTTCCTAATTTAACATTAACGGATATTGTCAAATCTTGGTTATATTCTTAAAGGAAAAGTCAAAATCAGGGCTCTAGAATTCGGTCCAAAAGTCAGGCAAACTACCTACTGTATTTGTCACAATGCCAGCCTGTTACGCCATTTCCATCTCGTAACTCCACAAATATCAAACGTTATGCTCGTTTCAAGTCGGGGCAATTCTAGCCCACTTGATTCTATCATATTACTCAAATAAGAGTCAACTAATTCTTGTATTCACTTAACAACACTAGAGATGGTGAAATAAGACTTCCACAAAAATTAACTAGCAGCATCTAGAGTTAACAACAGGCTTAACCTACACCAAATTAACATAAACACAACAATCATCCTTTAATATTAAAACAATACATAAATTCAACTTGTTAGATAATCAGGCCCTTAATCGAGCGCGCGCGCACACACACAAAAAACCACAAGATGGGCGAACTCGCTCAACTCTTTATTATAAATCAAAGCGCCCCCAAACCATTACATGATGACCCTATTTATAGCTAAACAACCTTGATAATTCTAAACCTATTATGACCCAAACTAGATAAAAATAATCCATAAACAAAATATAGGCTGTCCCCGAGAATCCTATAAAATCTTTGGGCCCCGGTCGAGCAATGAAAATTGGGCCCTAAATTATATATTTGAAAAAATATATATAATTTTTAAAAAATTTCGGCACACATATATTTTGGCCTCGGGTGATCGCCCGGCATGCCAAACCCTCCCAACCACGAATTTTGTTTCCCGTCTACCTGCTATCCTTATGTAATTTTCCTGTTGATGGAATGAATATACCTTTGGCCTTTGATACCTTTGGCTCCCTAGCGCCAGAAGCTATTCGTTTCTTGACCAGGGTCCAACAGGTCGTCTATAGCAATAGTTCATCTCCAGGGGGCAAGGAATTGTCTTTGGTAGACTAGGGTTCGTAATTCAGAAAGGGGTGGCGGCGCAGCTTGTTGCCCGTCTACCTTCTATTGTGATGTAAATTTCGTATTTTGTTTTAATGGAAATGACTTTTTGTTTAAAAAAATGAAATTTGACTTGATCAAAAAATAAATAAATAAAGGGAAAATGGATTTTAATACTCCCAACTATCGCCTGTTGGCGGATAATACTCCCAACTATCACTTTGGCCATTAGCACTCCCAACTTTCAACTTGTTTGATTTTAACTTTGGCCATTAGCACTCCCAACTTTCAACTTGTTTGATTTTATCACCCTCAAACTAACTGAGGTCTAGCCCAGTTAGTGTTCGTGGTCAAAATGTAAAAAACTAAACTTAAGGGACAATTTATGTGGCAAAAATGTGAAAACCTAAACATAAGGGACTTTTTTGAAACTTTTTATTATTATTATTATTATTATTATTATTATAAATTCTTCTTCTTCATTTGACCAGACACCCCCACCCCCCCCCCCCATTTTTCTTCTTCAGACCACCCAAGCTGCACCCCTAACCTGCCTCCACCGTCATCCCTAACAACCAGCTTCTCCCTCGTCACCCCCACAACCATCGTTTCCCCCAACGTCACCCACAACCACCCCAATAGAAACCCTGGACTCTCCGTTCTGCCTCCACCTCTGGAAGCTCCGGTTGACGGTTTCCGATTAGGATATTGTTGGTAGGTTGATGGCTTTGGGTGGTTGTTTCAAGTGATGTAGATTGTTCTTCTTCTTCTTCTTCTTCATCAAGTATAATTTGGGGGTTAGGGTTAGGGTTACGGTTACTGCGATTAAGGAGGGTTTTGGAATGGGGGTTAGGGTTAGGGTTACGGCGATTAAGGTGGGTGGCCGGTGTGGTGGTTGTTGGTGATTTAGAGATAGGAAAGGGGTGGTGGGGGTTTCTGTCAACAGAAGGGGAATAGGGGAGGGGGATGGGGGTGGTGCAGGCGATGGTGGTGCAGGGCGGTGCTCCGCCTCTCTCTGAACTCCCTCCCTCTCTCTCTCTGAACTCCACCACCAATGGGTGATGGTGGAGGTGGTGGACGGTGAAGGCGAAGGTGGTGGTGGTGGTTTAGAGAGACAAAGAGGGGGGGGTGGTGGTCTGTCAACAGGAAAGGGGGGGGGGGGGGTTGGGATTTACAAAATTTTTAAAAGATAATAATTTTTAATACATTATTATTATAATAATAGTTTTTAATAATAATAATAAGTAATAAGTTATTTTTTAATAATAATAATAAAATGTTTCAAAAATGGCCCAAAGTTTTGGTTTTTACATTTTGGCCACGAAAACTAACGAGGTTAGACCTCAGTTAGTTTGGGAGTGATAAAATCCAACAAGTTGAAAGTTTGGAGTGCTAATGGCCAAAGTGATAGTTGGGAGTATTATCCGCCAACAGACGATAGTTGGGAGTAATTAAATCCATTTTCCCATAAATAACTAAAACAAACTTTATCTTCAACCGTTTTGAATCATCTAAGAATCTACTTCAACCCATATTAGGATTAGCCCAACATAGCTAAACTCAATTCTTCTTCAACAACACTAACCCACATACCCAAAAAAAAAAAAAAAAAACAATTAACCAAGGTAAAAGTCAACTCACTTGGATACCAAATGTTGACTTAAACTCATAAAACGATCGTACACGAAGAAGTGACGTGGCCCAGAGCTCTGACTCAGAGCATGCTTCATCTATCTTCAAAACAGATTTATTAATCTTTATTCTATTGAATTCTGTACACACTTCTTGCTGCTGTGACACAACCGTACACCTCCGTTGACCAACGTTATGCCACCGTGTCCGGTTACCGTTGACCGGTTTTAATGGAAAAGAGTGTGGTAATGTAATTAGAACCGCCATTTTTTTATCCTCTGTTTAGAGCTAGCGCGCCATTGGTAGTTGGTAGTTGGAATATTATCTTCATAGTAGCAGCCAGTGATATGGGCCGTTAATATGGGCTTAGGCCCATTATATTGTTACACAAAAGCTAAGTGTGGGCTGATTGTTAGGTGATAATGGGTTAATGTTCCTTGGTTTTTAAATGGAGTAATGGAAATAAATAATCGCAACTAGAGATGCACAAATTGGGGTTTTTTTAATACCTGGTTCCAGGTATGGAACCGGTTCCGGGTATGATCGGGTATTACTTCGACCGGGTATTGAAAGAACCGGTTCCAGTTCCGGTTCCTAGCATAAAAAACCATACCCGGTATACCGGTTCTGGTTTTTCAATACTCGGTTCCGGGTATGGAACCGGTTTCGGGTATATCGGGTATTGCAAAAAAATCGGGTACACTGGGTATTGAAAAAACCCGGGTATATCGGGTATTGAATTCTTTTATACAATCACGTCGAATGGTAGTGCGACTTAGATGATTATAACGCGGTTATAGAATTCTTTGAGCATACTTTTTGAGTATTCGGAAAACCCGGTTCCGATTTTTTAATACATGGTTCCAACATCAAAATGCCAAATAGTCCCGTCGCTTGACACATACTTTTTAAGTATTCGGAAAACCCGGTGCCGGGTATTTGAAAACCCCGGTTCCGGGTATTTAAAAAACCCGGGTACAACCGGGTATAAATCGGTCCTGTTCCGGGTCCGGTTTTTTACATAGAAATCTATACCCTATGCGTACCCGGCGGGTAGGGTCGGGTACGGTTCCGGTTTTTTTTCCGGTTCCGGTTTTTTTGTGCACCTCTAATCCCAACTATTGACTATTAGCCAATAACAGTCACAACTACGAAAATAACCACTAGTGGTCCCAACTTTCGACATATTGGCCACTAATGGTCCCAAACTAACTAAGGCTAACTCCGTTAGTGTGATGCTTATGTGGCAAAATGATCCTACGTGGCATCCTAGGTGGCAAAAATGATCCTACGTGGCATGCCACGTCAGCATCACACTAACGGAGTTAGTGATCAGACTAACTCGGATCATTGGTGGCCAATATGTCGAAAGTTGGGACCGCTAGTGGTTATTTTCGTAGTTGGGACTGTTATTGGCCAATAGTCAATAGTTGTGATTATTTATTTCCATTACTCCTTTTTAAATTGTTGTGTTGTGATGTGATGGGAATCGTGAAGTTAATGAACGCAAGTTAGAGATTAAATTGGTTAAAGATGTATATTGTTTACTAGATTATACCCCGGGAACGTCTCGGGGTTGAAAAATCTAATATGACATATTAATTTTACATATGAAATAAAATGATGCGCTTTACAGTTACATGCATGAAAGCTTCGGGTAGCAACTAACCTAAAACAATTAAAAATATATCTCCAATGTTAACGCCTAACCTAAAACAATGTATAACTCCAATGCTAACGCATGTTGAAAATATAATTCATATTTACTGATTTGAACATAATTAGTAACTTGCATATACATGATGAATGATTTACCTGAACACTTTGTGTTTTTTTTTTCCTGTTTGAACAAAACCCAATAAAAAATAGTCGTTTTTTTTTTCCGTTTTTTATATAATACTATGGAACTCGTTGGAAAGATAATAAAACGCTCGTTAATTTGGTGTAATTTTTTTCTTTAAAAAATCTCGTATATAAAAGATATTAACGTTTAAAATTATGGGAGGAAACATAAGAGAAAAATCTAATTTTGTTTTTAAATTATTTTTTCCTAAAATAGCTCAATGCCACATGGGATGACACATGACACACTTAAAGAGGAGAATGCCTCTTTGAGTGCCATGTCATTAAAATGGCTTTGGTTTATTATATGTATAGATAGTATAAGGGTCATGTTTAAACTTAAGAAAAAGGTTGATGTTTACATCAACTGATACGGTGGGATTTTGGTTAGTATCGGTTCAGATCGTTAAGGTAGTGATGCTAAAAGACTGAAAGAGAAAACTGGAAAAGTAAAGTTGTGATGCTAAAAGGAGACTAGCGCGTGTTTTACATTGATATGGAATTATGGATTGTGCCTTTTCTTAGGCTATCAAAATACGTAAAACACGATAATGTTACTTTGAATTTACAATTTTTATTTTGCAGTTTTAAGCTATTTTGCTATTGTTAACTCAGGTCATTATAAAATAAATTCTAGTGGGTATGCCCGTGCGTTGCCGCGGGTATTATGTTTGGAAATGAAAATTGGTCTTGTACATGAAGTTTTGTTAGAATGAAATGGACTTTTGGTTCGGATCCGATATCAAGCATCCGATTTTTTTTTTCATCAAGCACCTACAATAAAGTCACATTTCAGGATCGTGTTATCCTATGGAATATATACCATTGTTCATACACATATTTCAGAAATTGCATTTGCTTACCACGAAAGAGACCTGAATATCCTAAAATAGAATTAAAAAGAGGGGTTGTAAATCCAGGTCAAGGATCTGGGAGATGGTACACATAGCCATGTCATCGGTCAACGACGACTCAATTTCTCATTGACCGTTATAATAAGCAACATATGGTAAAAGGGCAAGCAAAAACCAAATAGCAAATATGCGACATTTAAACAGTTTATCATGATAAATACTAAGTAAGATAATAGTGAACTTAAAGAATAATTTCAAAGCTAGCATGTTGGGTCCTAAGCTCCTACTTTCAAGTTATGTTCAAACAAAAATATCGTTGGTTCACACAGTGGTTAGAAGCCTTGTGGCTTATCATTTGATTCCCAGATTAGACAGAACGCAAGCAAAAGTGTCACAAATTTCATGTTACACATCTTAGTAGAAACTTACATATTCGCTATACATAGATACAATATTATATTAAATATAACAATGCTTTACGAACATGAACCGACAATCACTATGTAACACCTAATAAATGTAGCGGTGCGTGGAACCCCAAGTCATATCTATATTAACATCTTCGACTGCTTTGTTTACACCTTTGTGGAGAAGTGTGACTTTGACCCGAGAGTTGTACTTCCCATATGGAACCCGTTTGACCCTGAGGAAACAACAAACCAATTGACTACTTGAATAAGATATGTTCAGCAGACTCTTCTACCCAATCACAAAACGGACACGCCAAGGACTCAACATGGATATTTCTTTTAACAAGTTCTTTCTTCACCGGTAAACGCCCCATTTCCGCACGCCAAGCCAACACAATACATTTAATCGGATCCCAACTAAAATATTTAAACACAAAACCTTTCTCACCTTTGCGATTTTTCTGTAGCAAATTCTTGACAGCTTTGACGCTAAAAATATCTCTGTCTTCAGCCTTCCAGCGCCAATCGTCACGAGCATTATATATTGTCAGCCACTAACACACCTACCTCCTGTTCCAGTCCCATAACTTCTCGGCCCATAATAACGTCCCAAGGGCCCCTGAAATACTGCATTTTATGCTCCATGAATGGTTCGAGCGAACCATTCTGTCAGCCACACTGTAGAAATTTTTTTCTTCGTGTTCGAATAGACGTTGATATTTAATGTGCAGAGGTGAATCGCCTAACCATGCGTCAATCCAAAAGCGCACAGTCCTTCCATCTCCAATAACAGCCTGCACCATGTCTATAGATTAGTTTTAAGGAAAATTAATGCTATTGCTGTAACAATCTACATAGAAGTACAGCCACATGGATGCATGTAAATAAGCAAAAAAATTAAAAATAAAAGGCAACTTTAGAACTTGAATACTAAAATACACAAACCAAAACATACCATATATGCAATCAAATATGCACTGTAAAATGGGCTTGTCCCCGGTTCAGCCAGGCTCGGCCTGGATCGTCCACACCGCCCCCTTGGGGATCGGCTCGTCCAAATTGTCGACCACAAGACGAATACGACGGGCCTGGGTATATATATTTTGTTTTTAATTCCCCATCCCTATCTTGATGAGCTACCCCACAATGACATGACGCCTTACGTGGCAGCCCAACCCCAAAGGACTACCCTCCTCCACACGCACGAGCCTTAAATGAATGCATTAAAACCAAGAAATATAGATTTGTGAAAGATTCATTGATGTAAATTCATATTAAAAGTCACCATTACAGTCCTTAAACAAAAACACCACTAAAACTATATTTTTGTTGACCCATAATCATTTAATTAAAACCCATTTTTATCATAGCACTTAAACATAACCTCATACAAACCAAGCCATAAAGACTTGTAAAAAACTATCATCATGTCTCACTCGAACCAAATCTGTAAAAAGCAAACCTAGAAACAACAATGTAAAAAAGTTAGTGATATTGAATTGGAACCCAATACTAAAAAAACTACTAAATAAAAAATTCAGCAACATTACTCTGGTAAATCATGAAATCAACAAATTACCTTTAAAATCAACCAATCGGGGGAAACAAAAATTACGAATGCGATCAAGGGACTGAAAGACAGTAGAGAACCATATAAATCAGGAATGATTATGAGGACAAAAAGCTTTATATCGAATCAGTGTAACAAGTTTACACATTCGATGAAGAATATATTAGCTGTACTATGAAAGCTAACCTGAAAATTCACAACAAATTAGATTTACAGTCAATCGGTTAAAGAATATAAATGTAAGCAAAAAGATCAGAGGTAACCTGAAAATACAGCAAATGTAGTCTACATAAATAAAATTGGTGAGTATGTGCATGATTCATTATTATAAATAAACTTTAGTTTGGAACTGATTGCATTGATTTCATGTCTGAACAATTGTGGGTTACATCTCTGTTTGATCTTCTGATGTGTAGAAGACAAGAGGGCAGGCAATAAAGGAGTCGACGTGGGTTTTATTAAAATTGAATGAATTGAGTTTTATTAATAAATGAAGGATAACTGAGTCGAGGGTTAGCTACCATAAAAAATTGTATGCATCAAATATTTATACCATTGGCATCAAATGTATAACATAAGGGCATAAAAGGAAGAAAAATGATACAAAATAATGATTTATACTTGTGACTTTTGGATTGCCATCTTAAAATTGACATGAAGTGACTATTTTATCCATCTCTCATCCTTAATAAGGTAGTATAGATAAATAAATAAGTAGATAGTATGATTGGTGACTTGCTATTTAGGTAAAATAAATATATATGATTAGAACATCAAAATTAGGGCTGTTTACGAGCCAGCCGATCCGAGCGGAGCTTTGCTCACGTTTGGCTCGTTTACAAACCGAACCCAGTAGAGCGGCTCATTTACAATCGAGCCGAAAATCGAACGAGCATTCTTCGAGCACAAATTTTCCGATCGAGCGCCGAGCGAGAATCGGGCGGAGAGTAATTTGGACGATCATAAAATTAGGATGTTTCCTTCGATGTTTTCATTGTCGGGTGACAACTAAGGTCGAACTGTCCGATGATAATACTAATATTGAGATTCCAGTGTCCGAGGATGATGCTTAGAGTGACGGTAGTGAAGCGATGAGCATATGTTAGAAAACAGTTGTTGCATTGTGACGTAGGGTGATATCAAGCGACAATTAGCGATGGACGATTAATAACATAAAGAAGTCAAGACTGTCACCTCATGACTTACGGTTTTACTATTAAATATAGTGTTAATTTTTCTATGGAATTAAGTGGGCTAGTTATATTTTGTTTGCATATATTGAGTCAAATCCAATAGAATGTTATATATAAAACCATAAATTTATCTGTAAATTGTGTGTATATTTATAATTAAATATATAATAAATAAATAAAAATTTATTCGAGTCGAACCGAGCCGAGCGTACCTTTGCTCGTGTTTGGCTCATTTACAAACCGAACCGATCCGATCGGCTCATTTACAACCGAGCAAAAGATCGAGCAAGCATTTTTCGAGCATTTTCCGAACGAGCGACGAGCGATCCACTAGCGGAGAGCGATTTGAACAGCCCTAATCAAAATAAACTAAAATGACTTAATTGGAACAAAATTTTTTATAAGTGATCTTATTGGAACACTTCTAAAACTTGATTACTATTATCTGACATTCCAAAAAACTGAATAATAGACACTCCTACCTACGTAACAATAAATGAAAACATCCAAAAAATATATATATATATAGATTTTTTGTTCATTCCTTTGGTATCTACGTAACAATACATTCCAAAATTATGCACAGAAGCATCATTAGCTGTTTAACAAAAAAAATCAAACAAAAAAGAAAAAAAAACTTCAAAAAAAAAAAAAAAACAGCAAACATCTTTGTATGAATCCCAACTTCATTGATTTCCCAATGTTTCATGTTAGTTAACCAGAAAATCTCCATAGTGTTCTAAACATTCCATTCAGTAATCACTAGGAGTGTCAATGGATCGATTCGACGTGCATAACCAAGATCTTCTGCATTTCACATGTGAACTAGACCACCGGAAGCTGGATCTTCGGTATCTGTTGAGATTAGACCGCCTAACAATTGATGTGATTGTGTCTGTACCTCTGATACACAGATTATTCTCTAGTTTCCATGACATAAACTTTTGGCATCTAAAAGATTGCAAAGTGTCTTTCTTCTTGGATAAGGACATTGTTTGTTGTGCAGTTGGAGTGTCAATTCTGGGCATCGAAGAACATGAGCAGCATGACAAAGATGAGTTCTGTTTTAATGGTTGAAGCTGTGGTTTTGTGGTTGTGAGCTTCTTGAATGAGACTATGCCATGGCGGCAGAGAGGACACGCGATTGAGCCTGGTGGCGTGTGGGGTGCACTTGGAGTGTTGCTGGTGGAACAAAGATATAATGCACATCGAGTGCATAATTCGTGTAAACAACCTGGTATGAAGATGGTGAGTTTGTGTGATCTTGTTTGGAAAAAAATACAGTTAATGAAGTATGATCATGGATTTAGAAGCGGACAGTTAAACAAAAAAAAAACATTAACACACTATTCAGCCACCATTAACGAGGCATACAAATATGACGTCGATGAAAATATGAAATGGCCATATGGACTGTATGACATGGACAAAATGACCATATGGGCCATATGACATGACGGAAAATGGCCATATAGGCAGTATGAGAGTCAAATCATATGGCCCGTATTTAACTGATGACTGTGACTGATATGGACCCATATGACCTTTTTTCATTATGTCATATGGCTTGTATGATGTGACAGGTAGGCTGTTGTACACTAATGGGTGTATCTTCAATACCTGATGCTGCTACTGTGCACTTGTTTTCCAAGCAAACAGCACATGGATCGGTACAGTTTGGAAGTGACTCACTCGTCCAGCCGCATTCTCTGGTTGTACAGAAACCAAAAAGAATGTCAAGGTTGACTTTTGAAGTCAAAACTGCCATGTTTTAGAGGTGAAATAGATTATTTTGAAAGTAGTTCAAGAATTAGAGGGAAGACTATTGTATGTTGGTGTAAGTTTAAGAATAAAGTATATTCGTATATTCGTATGATTTTTTTAAGAATGATCCATTTATATTTTCTGTCTATACAAAAAAAGATGTAATCCTAGGAGGTTGACTTTTATATTCAAACAGACAAATTACAAAATTTGGTCCAACTTCTTGCAATAAATGGATCAAGTTTGTATCAACTCATGAATACTAATGCTATTGTTGTAAAAACTGCAACAAGTTTCAAATCATGCTTGTCAACGAATGTTAACCAAAAGATGTTTTCGAATGAAGAATTTAAGTCAACTTACCGTGCAATCTTGACTACACTCATAAAGGGGAGGGACAAATATGGAGAAGGAAGAGTAATTATTCGGTCTTGTTGATGTGCACTTAGCACCTCCTCGAGCCATTCTCTATGCCATAAACGAGCAACCTCCAAGGGACTCCATCTTTTACGATATAGAAAACACAAATACAAGAAAAGTCAATAAAACCGTTGAAGTACTAAATAGCAAACATATTAATAAAAAGGAAAACATGGGATTGGCGGAGGAAACACATACCCTTTTTCATTTTCTGCTGTTAGACTGGCACCCCGAGCAATCAGAATCTAAAACATATGGAAACAGACAACAATATATCAGCCAAAGATCGTTTAATGTGGAAAAAACTCGCATAAAAATAATTTTCTTAAAATAATAAAACATACTTGACAACAATGTGGATTTCCACCATATGCCGCGTAATGGAGGGGCGTGCTTCCAGCTCCTGCTAACATAAAGAAAGTTTTGGTTCTAAGCTTAAAACTATTGCTTGTAACATTTGGGATTCATACTTTACACATCATACTTATCTTTCTTGATGAGTTTAGTTAAGAGATAGCAAGATGGTCAAAATGGGTCGAAGCTAAACTTTGGAGGACTTTCAATCCGTTTGATCTACTTGACCCATATTATTTTAAACCAGTATTTTGTTTTGACCCGTTTGAGATAAAACACAAGACTAAAACTGTCACCTCTAGTTTTAGTACATACCAAAACGTGTCAGGACTTACCTATTAAATCAATTGTGGTGCCATCTTCAAGAGTAACTACATTCACAGATGCCCCCAAATCAAGTAGTAAACACAAACTATCAACATGCCCATTTAGTGCAGCCATATGTAGAGCGGTCACACCTCCATCAGCCGGTTTATTGATTATCTCATAGAGTGAGGTTCTGCAAACAAAGTTCTATTTTTTATCAGACCCCATATTACAAAAGAACTCAGGAGAAAATCGCTAATCTTAAGACATACCCTTCATTGAATTCAGACACAAATTCATGGATTCTTGATCTTTTCTTTACAAGTTTATAAAATGCAGGAATGCTAGGGATATAATCAGCAAGTAGGATCCTAATGCAACTCGCATGTCCATTGAGAGCAGCCAAATGCAATGCAGTACCTCCGTTTAGACAGTCCGTTTTATGGATCTAACATTTTATAGTTAATCATTAGCGTAACTTCATCAGTCAAAAGTCAAAACACACAACAGTTAACACACTGCAGCGCAGATAGTCATACGTTGGCTTTGAAAAGAACCAGGGTCAACACAACTTCCCAATGGCCATATTGACATGCTTGCATCAAAGCAGTCTGCTCACATAAAAAAAAAAAAAGATGAAAAAATCATAACCTTTTCCAAATGTGAAATGAACAAAAAAGTTATAATTTCCTAACCTGCCCGCGATAATTCTTGAGATTAATATCAACCCCTGACTCGATCAAAAGGGAAACAATCTAAAACAGATCATATGATGTCAATAACTTACAACTTAAATAGTTTTTAGTCAAGAGAGATAGTATGCAACCTCATGGTGACCTTGAGCTGCAGAGTGATGAAGGGGCGAATTTCGACCACCGAAAGTGGCATATTTAGCAAGCCTTGGGTTATATTCCAATAAGGCTTTGGCTTCTTGAAAATCACCATCTCTAGCAGCCGAAACAAGCCGCTCTCCGGAGGCTGAGCACCCAAAGGAATTCTCAACAAGACTCAAAGATCTCATGACTTTTCTTTTTGAAAAAAATAAAATAAAACAATCCCACAAAGAAACAAAAATGTTTCTGTTTTAATGTCTGATGTTTGGTACTTTGGTAGAACAACAATAACAACTGCCTGCCTGCTTCACATCAAGATTCTTAGGTGAATTATCTTTAACTAATATTGGTAAACCAAATTAAATAATGAATGATGATGATGATGATTATGATGTTGATGTTGTCAACTTGTCATAATATTGAAGTGGTGTTTATTGCTTCCAAATGCACACAACCTGATTTTATATTTACTAAACTAATAACAAACAATGAACCAATTACTTACAATAATATAATACAAGATTGAGACATCTTTTTTTTTTTAAATATAAATACTCAAAAGCCTGGTTTATACTTATTCTTAATGAAAATTCTTCTGTTGTACTGCCAAACATAAAGTTATGATCATGATAATAATATTGTTTTTGGGATTGAAGACTTAGAAAGACAGTGATGAGTGATGGCCCACTAGATGTTTCATGAGGATCTTGAGGCTCCATAGAAATGGATATCTAACTTGATACATAAAGCAGAAAACAAACATAGTCCTTTCATTGTTTTATATGTTGCAGGATATGTCCTTTGACTATGGTTTTGTAATTTAATTAATACATATCAATTAAGTAATACATGTTGATTAGGATTGAGGTCAACTAGGACTTGGTATAAGTGTATAACTAATTAATTATTAACCAAGTAAGATACATAGTCGTCCATGGCCTGTTGTATACTTTGGTGACCTTATCCTTTTGATTATTTCTATAATAAGTAAATATATATTTTTTTAAAAGAAGTTGTAAAAATATTTATCATTGGACGTTGTCATTGTTTATAGGTTTTAAGGATTAATGATCGAAAGTATAACCATTATGTGTCTTAGTGATGCCTTTTTCTTTCTTTTGGAGTATCATGTCTTCTTGTAAAGTTGAGACACATGCTTCTCGACCTTTGACTTTAGGCTAAATGTTAATGTTTAATGTTTAACGTCTATTGCCACATCAGCCCAATAGGGTGTGAGTGGGGCATGAATGGCTCATGCAATAACTGCGGCCATGAGCGTTGGTATGGTATGTGTGAACATGTGTGTGGATATAATGAAACAACTAATACAATCACCTGCCAATGATGTTGTAGCCTAGTGGTTGCAATGGAGGTGGGAAGGTTTACCCACTTTGTGGGGTTCTTGCCCTGGGAGGTCACAGGTTCGAATCCCACCCAGAGTAGGGTTATTCTGAAATGAGGGGCTGGACCTGGGGGGGGGGGGGGGGGCGGGGACCGGACCTGAAAGGTGCGGGGCTTCGTTATGGGTGGTACCGTTGGCTGTTAAAAAAAAAATAAAAAAAAAACTAATACAATCACCTCTTATGGTTAAGGGCGTGATTGCATAACAAATGGTATTAAGGGGTTTTCCCTTTAAGCTCATTTGCTCCGGAATATTAGTTATAAATTTGTATCACATCTTTTCCAAGACTCCAACTCTTATCGCTAATACTTGATGTAGTATGCTTACGCGTATTCCTTAGGTTCCTACATAGATACAAAGAAAAGAGGTAGCTACACATGAAGTTAACAACTTTAGTAAATATAATGAGTCATTCACCATAAGGGGTCAATTTTTTTCATAGGGGTATAAGATGGAAATGTACCAAAGTTTAAGGTGATTTGGGTAAATACCTATATTCAAATGGGTCCAAGTTGAGATATTTTTGTTGATAGTAAAGTCAGCGGTCAACGCAAGTCAAGCGTGGCATCCATGATTGGTACTCATGATTAACCGATCAAGTATGGTTCCCTTTAATCTATTTTAGCGTTTTTAATTTGATTGTTTTTTGCTGGCATGCATGTTAGCTATGATTAAATCGTGACTGACATGTTCCATTTTTATTTTCTTTTTGTAAGGAAAAAAAACGAAGATAAAAATTAAGTGGAAGTATTTTTCTACAAAGTACATAACAAAGTTGTATTCCATTCAATCAAAATAGTTTGATGCTTATAAATTACGTAGGTATACTAAAGTTATATAATGGTTAAATTTGAGTACCATAAAATTACACAATAAGTAACATATGTCATTGTTACAAAACTGCTAACTAAAAGTCTAAAAACTACGATTTATGTTTTAAGTGGTTTAGTAGAAAGCATTTGACTTGTTGAATGACTCGTTGAAGAAACACAATTCTAACCTATAAAAAGCATTTGACTTGTTGAATAAACACAAGTCTAATATAAGGAGATTAGGCTAATGCTCAATAAGGGGTGGACTAAGTTCAGGGGCGGATGTAGTGTATAATCAGGGGATACATCTGTTATTCTTCGATTATCCTGGCGAAGTGGAAAAAAATTGGTTTTTTAACATATTTTTTATAAAATATTACTCCTAAAACAATTTTTTTTTGTTACCCCTTAAAATATTTTTTATAAAATATTACCTCTTGTTTTATTTTCTAGATCCGCCAAGAATTGCAGTTGATTTCCTTTATAAAAAGATCTCAATGAACTTCTATGAAATGATTTCATGGGATTCAACCAATTGTATTGATCGTGGAATATCATTGAGAAATATGAATCTATGTTATCAAAGGATTTCCTGCGATTATTTCTAGTATGGAATGAGTCAATCATCCACTTTGGTATCTTATTGAACAAAAATGGTGATATTGTTCCTCCATTGATCAAGAATTTCGATTTTTGGCAAGTCTCATGATCATCCAACAATAAGGGTTTCAATTTTATGTTAAAAAGACAATTATCTCATTTGCAAACATATCTGGGCGGGATTAGATATACGACAAAGTTACCCGATATTGTAAAAGTTAATCGTCACAACCTCTTAAATCTGAGAATAATCTACAAAACTAGAAAACGCCACAAGGCTCGTTACGATAAGGAAAGATGGGGGTTTTTCTCGTAGTCATTCTCTGGCGTGAGAATAAGTATTGCTCTTTATGAATAAATGGAGTATAAGTGAAAGCAGGGAATGTAGAGTGATTTCACCTTGGAGAAGTGTGGTGTTTATAGCCGGGAATGTAGCGTGATTTTGTTGTGCGAAAAGTTATACATTCTAAAAATTTGTATCTACGTCACGACATGTTTTTTTATCTATGTTTCGCCGTGTGAAACTTGTCTGAACTCACAACGTATTTTTCTATCTATATTTCGTTGTGTGAAAAGTTATATATTCTAAAAGATTTTCTCTACTCAAGACGTATTTTTTTATCTACGTTTTGTTGTGTAAAAAGTTATATATTCTAAAAGGTTTTATCTATGTCACGACATATTATTTATCTACGTTTTGTTGTTTCGTCGTGTGAAACTGATGCAGACTCACGACATATTTTTATCTACATTTCATTGTGTAAAATTGACCGTACTCACGACTTATTCTTTTTATCTACTTTTCGTTGCCTAAAACCGGGTCAAACTCACTACGTATTTTAAATCTACGTTTCGTTGTTCAGGTTGAGCCGAACTTTCTATTTCAAAAAATACTTAGGTAAATAAATAAGAAAAGTGTATTTATAAATAATAAAAGGAACAAAAATTGGGTTTTAAATGACAAGAGTTAACTACGTGATAAGTCCATGTGGTTTCTCAAAAATAATAAGGTTGAATACTAAGAAGTGAAATAACAAAATTACCCTAAGTTTTTAAATAGTTTATAACTGATGTTAGCCTTAAATCCTAGGATGTTACATAATCAAAAGTTAATAACATAATTTGTTTTTTAAACTTTTAGTATCTAAACTTTTTTAATTTTCAAAAATCACATGGTTCAACCGTGTATAACACGTTTTAAAAAGCCTGAGCGAATTTCTCATTTTATGTAAAATAGTGAGAGTGCATAATAGGGCTGGCAAATCGTGTATACCTGACCTGTTAAGACACGAACCTGTTAAGACACGATACACGAAACCTGCCTACCTGTACACGACACGAAAATCTTTCGTGTCTATTTTTTGATACACGAACCTGTTAATTTTTTTTAACAGGTATACACGAAAAGTACTTGTTAATACCTGTTTGTGACCATTATACTAATCTCATGTTTACGAACCTATTTAGTGAAAGAAAATTTCCAAAAGTTCACCAAATACCTAGATAATACCTATTTGCATACCTGTTAATATCTGTTTCCGTACCTGTTAATATCTGTTTGCGTACGTGTTAGTACCTGTTTGCGAACATTATACTTAGGGCTGGCAAATCGTGTATACATGACCCGTTAATACACGAACCTGTTAAGACACGATACACGAAACCTGACTACCTGTACACGACATGAAAATTAACAGGTAAATTCGTGTCTACCTGTTTAGGACACGAAACCTGTTAAAAGCCATACATGTACCTGTTAAGATCGTTCAGGTTCGTGTCAGGTAATCGTGTTCGTATACAAAATTGCCGGTCCTAGTGCATAACGTTTAAGAAGGCATTTTTACATGCAATTAGCTTCAAATATTTCAATTTCTTAAAACATATCATATGTAATAGGATTGCGTCAAAATATTATTTTTATATTCCTCGGGTTTGCTCGCGGCCATTACTGAAGTTGTTAACTTATGGCTTAAGGGGGCCTGCCCTAAGACACTTGCCGAGTTTGTTGCCTCAGCCCCCCTCACCCCCTTATTGAAGCCCGATAATGAAATCTGGCCTATTGCTGTGGGGGGGGGGGGCATTTGGCGAAGGTTGGTTTCTAAGGTGGCAATGAAGAAGGTTGGGAAAGACATTGCCCAGTACTTGGGGGACTTTCAATTTGGAGTAGCCTACTAGGCTGTATGTGGGTAATGATTGTATTAGGGCTACCACCGGAGTGCAGCAAGGAGATCCGTTGGGGCCCCTTCTCTTTCCTCTTGCCTTACACCCCCTTATCATACGGGTTCAGCAACACTGTAACCTCCCGTTTCATGCTTGGTATTTGGATGATGGGACGATTATCAGCAACGCAACTGAGGTTGCTAAGGCTTTAGACATTATCAACGCGCATGGGCCATCTCTGGGGCTTCATCTCAATATTAAGAAAACAGAGGTATTTTGGCCAACGTGTGACGGGCTGAAAGTTCAGGACAGGCTTTTCCAGAGAGGGATTGGTAGGCTAGAGAGGGGGATTAAGCTCCTTGGTGGGCTGTTAGCCGAGATCCTATTTTATTGGGGAGTTGGCTAGGCGGCGGGCTACGGTAGCGGTTGACCTTATGAAACTCCTGCCCCGTCTTAGGGATCCCCAAAGTGAACTCCTGCTGCTCAGGTCATGTATGGGGGTCGCTAAGTTAGTTTTTGGGTTGTGAACTTGTCAACCCCACTTGATGGTGGATGCGGTATCCCTTTTCGATGATGGCCTCCTGGAGGCTATTGAAGATATAGTTGTGTGTGGTGGCCCCTTCTTCGGAGACCTCCAGTGGCGCTTGGCATCCTTGCCGATGCGTTTAGGCGGTTTGGGCCTTCTTTCAGCTCGAGATGTTGGGGTTTATGCCTTTGTGGCGTCTAAAGCTCAGTCTTGGGAACTTCAGGATCATATCCTTCGAAATAGTGGGGTCATTGGGCTAGACCCGGACTATCAACAGGCGCTTGAACGCTTAAATGTCTATCTTCCGACTTGGATATTTGTGGTTTTTCTAATAAGGACACCGCCCCCTCAAAGCCACAGAAAACTTTGGCGAATGCTCTGTTTAGCAAAACTGCTCAGAGTCTGGGAGAAGTTTTTTAGTTGTCATCCCGCCAGAAGGCAGTGATTGAATGCCTAAAGGGTCCTCATGCTCAGGACTTTTTAACCGTTATCTCGATCGAGGGTTTGGGTCAATGCATGTCTGCAGTGGAGTACAGAGCTATACTCAAATACCGGTTGATGATCCCTATGTATCCAGAAGATGAAACATGCCCCATCTGTCGTAAAGCTTGCATGGATAAATATGGGGAGCACACAATTCATTGCAAAGAGCTCCATGGGTTCAAATACCGGCATGACTGGATGAGAGACGTTTTGTGGGACATCCTAAGAAGAGCTGAGATTTCTGCTAAAAAGGAGGCCCCTGTAAATTTTCTCACCGACCCTGCGGAAAGGAGATCCACCCTGCGACCAGCAGGTCTGCTTGTCTTTGGTTGGGAGAGGGGGAAACATGCTTGCGTGGACCTCACATGGGTATCTCCTTTGGTTGGTTTAAGGGAAACATGGTTTGTAGCTGGGCAAACATCGAGAAAGGAGGAATCGAAGAAAGTAGATAAGCATGCTAAAGCTTGTGCAGAGAACCAACATGTCTTTATTCCTTTGGCCTTTGATACCTTTGGCTCCCTAGCGCCAGAAGCTATTCGTTTCTTGACCAGGGTCCAACGGGTCGTCCACAGCAATAGTTCATCTTCAGGGGGCAAGGATTTGTCTTTGGTAGACTACGACTAGGGTTCGCAATTCAGAAAGGGGTGGCTACGCAGCTTGTTGCCCGTCTACCTTCTATTGTGATGTAAATTTCGTATTTTGTGGTTGTTTGAATCAACGTGGTTAAGATAGGATAATTAAATTTTATTATTATTTTTCGTTTTGTTTTGCTCTTGAGAATTGTACTAGATTTGTAAATATGTAACAAGGTAAAGGAATAGATGACAATAACCACACACGATGGTGTGTGTCCTAACCATATTAAATATGTAACATTCAACAACACCACATGATGTGTTGGTCTGAACAAATAATCCAACTTGTTGAGTATTAGCTAGTAACCCTCTAAAGCACTAATGGCAAATGTGAGTTGTGATTCACTAATAGAGTTGATACAAAGGGGTTTAAACAATACAATCTATTGGTTGTGGCTTTTGTCTTAAAAAACCTTAAATCCGTAATGTGACTAATGTTGAGTTGTGATTCATTATCAAGTGGCTAAAAGTTTCAGTCTTATTATGAACATTTGTGTAGATTTAGACGCAAGTTTAGAGGGTGTGTGAGTGAACTCTTTTAAACACAACAAAAATTCATCATCATCATACTCAGTTAATCCCACTTATAGCAATGCTAAGGTAGGGTCTGAGGAGGGTATGATGTAGACAACCTTACCTCTATCCCCTGAGAATAGAGAGGCTGCTTCCAGTGAGACCCCGGCTCAATGTGGTTTTGTATCAAGCCTTGGACATAAGGCACATAACACTTAGCAATCGGGACAAACTCGATTGGTGCATGTACCCCCTTGTCTTTTCGCTATCAACGCCACCACATGATGCATGATTAACCGTCCGTCATTTTTAACGTTATTTTCACGAAATTAGTAAATAACGTTAAAACTAGTGCAACTTTACTTTTACCCCCCGAGGGTCACACATATATACATTACATGTACATACTCTAAGTGGGGGCGCAAACTCAACAAAAATTATTTTGAACAAATGGGCTGCTAAGAGCTAGATCTGAAAATCATTTTTTTTCTTATAAGTTGGGCTTTGTCATGGGCTAAAATATGGTGCTAAAAATATTAAAAATAAAATGGGTTTAATACAATGTTATGAAATTCTCTACGACGGGAATTCAGTTGGTATTTGTTATATATGTTATGGTACATTCACTCGCTATAGCAATAGAAAGAAAAAACCCAAAAGCTTAAATAAGATAAGCGTATGTGTGTGATCAAGGTATTATAAATAAAACAAAAAAAAAAGAAATTTCGAAAAAAATACCAAATTATAAAACTAAAGAACTATTGCCTTGCACAATCCGCCTTTAATGTTCCCAGTAAAGTAACTAAAATATATAGCAATGATTAATTAGAAATGGTTGTATGTAGACTGATCAAACTTCAAAACCATTGGCCCAATCCACAAACATAGCTCACCTGCTTTACTATTCACTTCTCAGTTCTCACCCTTTTTTTAAAGTATAGATAATTAGTAATAGCCAATGACCCATAGACCAGTTAGTTTGTGAAGAGGTGGGAAGGTTTTCCTTATGGTTTCTTGCTCAGGTGGTCCCGGGTTTAAGTCTCACAACGCGTGTTTACGCGAGCTGGCAACCGTTGCAGTTGGGGATCGAACTAGTGCGGATGAGGTGATCTTTAGGGTGGCGCTCCGTTCGGCTATTACAAAAAAAAAGATAATTACTAATAAATAATAAATTTACTATTTATTTATTCATTCAAATGACTATAAACAAACAAGATATAAACGAATGTAAATAAGGTGGGAGTCTGTTGTGAAGGTGTGGGGATCAAGAATACTAACAAAATCATCAAAAGCTAAACAATTTTCATATAAATGCTTACAATGTAAATACGTATCATATTGAACTGATCAATATTCTTTGCTCATTCATTCTTGCTGCTATCGCATGCGACTAAAGTGTTTGCCCGCTTGAAAAATCATGATTAAAAAAGAGTAAAAGACCTTTCTTTTTATCTTGAACATAGGCTTGTTCACATTTGAAGTATTCATTGAACTTCGTTTCGATTCCGTTCGAACAATGTTGAAAATGGAGTTCTATTTAAAATAGACCTTTCTTTTTATCTTGGACTTAGCGACTGCGGCCAGCCAATAGTATACTAGTGCCATGATGAACCGAACTGATTCCGACTTAGTACATCGTACCGGTATGATACCACCGGAACAGTTTCCGTATTCGTTTTATGATTTTCGATCCATATAAACACACGTCGGTATCTTTTTGGGCATATCACATGTTCATTTTTTGGGTTTTCTCTTAAGGTTACTATACAAAGTGCCAGTAGCCCAATATTATACCGATACCATAATGACACCGCCGAATTCCCATCACAACACGCTAGGAAATTTCACTAGTTTAATTTTAAAAAAAAAGAATGATCATAGAAAAAGTTTTATGCTTTTCCAGTAAAAAAATTTAGTGCTTGATACTGATTCCGTTCATATGTTGAATAAATATCAAAAACTGTCATTTACTCTCCATACTTATTTTCTACACACTTGAGAACCTACAACACCCGAGTCTAATACATTCCATCACAACACGCTAGGAAATTTCACTAGTTTAATTTTAAAAAAAAAGAATGATCATAGAAAAGTTTTAAGCTTTTCCAGTAAAAAAATTTAGTGCTTGATACTGATTCCGTTCATATGTTGAATAAATATCAAAAACTGTCATTTACTCTCCATACTTATTTTCTACACACTTGAGAACCTACAACACCCGAGTCTAATACATCTCACCTATGCCAAAGGCGCTTCGAACATCAGCCTCCTCTCAATAGAAGGGCATAGAGACTTGGGATCAAATCCAACCGTCTTAGGAAATTCCTTCATTATTTTTGTCATAAACATGGTTTGAACTCAATAGTTATCCCTTTCCTCACACTTAAACCAACTAGCATTTGTCATCTGAGCTAGATTATTGGCATTTACTCTCCATCATATAGGTAATAATCTTATTTCATGAATAAAAATAATGTTTTAAAGAATTTGTTACTCAAGTATGTTTTTCAAAATGTTGTTGAATAACAATTTAGAGTAGGAAAAATGGAAATAAATAATCCCAACTATTGACTATTGGCCAATAACAGTCTCAACTACGAAAATCACCAATATTGGTCCCAACTTTCGACATATTGGAAACCAATGGACCCAAACTAACGGAGGCTAACTCCGTTAGTGTGATGCTGACGTGGCATGCTTAGGTGGCAAGATGATCTACGTGGCATGCCACGTGGCAAAATGATCCTACGTGGCATGCCACGTGGCAAAATGATCATACGTGGCATCCTACGTGGCATGCCACGTCAGCATCACACTAACGGAGGCTAACTCCGTTAGTTTGGGTCCGTTGGTTTCCAATATGTCGAAAGTTGGGACCAATATTGATGATTTTTATAGTTGGGACTGTTATTGACCAATAGTTAATAGTTAGGATTATTTATTTTCATTTTTCCTTTAGAGTATGACTACATGTTTCTTTTGTAATTTGTTGCCATAAGAAGACATAAAGTTGGAGATCTCCTTTGACGTAGGGTTTGTCATTTGTGAACTGTGCTGCCTTACACGTACGTCAACAATAATTGGTTCAGGTTTGACTTTATATGACTTCTTTTACCACCAAACTTTGCTTACTTTGACTTTCTAAACCTTCAAGATTTTGACCATAAAATCTCTTTTTTTCTGCCAAACCTACACTCCTTGCTAGACTCCTTACCCAATAGAAAGTTTATACATTTCAGAATATAATTTCTCCATTTATTCACGCATAGGTGGAGTTTGTCATTTGTGCTTTCTTACATGGACTTCAGTTACAAAGTTATTTTTTTTTCCTTCAAATTTCTTGTTTTATTTATTTGTTTTTTTTAACAGAAAAGAAAGCCATATATTAGGGGACGGGGTGCTACCAGAATTGGTCACGGGTACCCCACTACCAGCACGGTAACACCGCCGCCACCCATGCTGGTAGTGGTCCCGTGAGCCCAAATCTGGTTGTAGTTAACGGGCTGGTACCCGTGAGTTTCTCTCTCCTCCTTTTGTCTTTTACTCTATTTTATTTCCAGTGGAGTGTTGCCTCCAAAAACAGTTTCAGTGAAGTGAATCAGTGAAATAACGTGGCAGTGCAGGATTGGTAGAAATCAGTGAATTTGAAAAAACCCTAGTGGAGCGCCCCGTTCCCCTTATAACGATAACACGCTTTCTAAGGTAGAAAGCAACATGTCACATCCCCAGATTCCACTCGCGGGGGTTTTATCACGAGGCGCGTGACATACCAGAATCCAAGTCAACGGTCACGATAAACGACGGCTATATGATATGAAAACAACGTAATAAAACCAACCAAACAGTTTTAAAAGTATTAACCAACTACAACGAAAGCTTAAATAGTTTACAACCCGAAATAAAACGGTTAATACTTTAACAGTTGTTCAAAAAACCATGCAAATGATAACTAGACGCGTGGGACGCCGTGCGCCTACTCCGACCATGCTACCTTAGCGACCTGAGAAAACATGCTAAAAGTGTCAACATAATATGCTGGTGAGTTTCACATGTTTTACAAAAACGGTTTCCATAAGTAAGAAAGATCATTCATGTTACTACTATGTTATATGAACGTTATCTAGACGTTAAGTATGTTAGTACTACGATTGAAACCATTGCTGACTGTGTTTCCAATAGTGTGTACCCTTCAGACTACCGTCATCCTCGGTAGGCCCTGTGTGTTGATACAATATGCACCCGTCCACCTCCGGTCAGCCCGGGTGGGGTTTGTTAAGCCCAATAGTGTGACACCCGGCATATTCAGGATAATATTTTACAAACATATAAGTCTACCTTAGTGAAAAACATTTATCAAACGTAATTAACAGGGTCAGTTGAGTCGGTTTACATTACGTATTGTCCAGGGTTCAATGATTCGGAAGATCATTGGGGTTTTTTTCATGATAGTATTGTTAATGAAATGATTAGGAATTCTTCATATACATGATAATCTGAGCATATTGATCTGATTATTAGATTATTTTGATAAGTTTCCATTTTGGGTAAAGGTTACATGCATTGATGTGACATTTTCATAATTTGTCATTTTGGGAAAGTTGTAAAACGAACTAATTTCGAGATAAAATTGGTAGAGTTTTGTTGGGATAGGTTAATGATAGTTGACTGCAGTGATTTATGGTGTTTTGTGATGTTTTCGGATTGTTTAGATGCGACCTGTCGTGGGGTCGAACCAAGTTCACCAGGGTCGAATGAACTTATTGTGAGGTTGAATGAGCTACTTATGGGTCGAATGAAAACCTTAAAGGTCGAATGAACATGTGCTAAGGTCGAATTAACATGTGTTAGGGTCGAATTCACTTGTGTTAGGTCGAATGAACTTGTGTATAGGTCGAGTAAACATTATGGAGGTCGAACCAAGGGACTCTGGGTCGAACCAGACAATATAATTTACTGAATCGGCCCTACGACTTCGTATATGCGATTTTTGATGCAATCTAAGTGTTTTATGCTTGAACCTTATGTGTAAACCCTATATGTTGATTTATTTGTGTAATGGGTCAAATAATATTGGTTGTTGTGTTGAAAGATGGACAATTTGTAAGAATTACCATCAATCTAAATAAGGTAAATAGCCAAACGGCTATATAATTGATTCTTTGATAGCTGTCGAGATTCATGGTAATCTTCTAATCTGGGAAATGATGATACTTTTCTGATCCCTCTTGATTTACTTTCTAACAACCAGAACTTGAGATCTACGATTGAAAACCGATGTCCCAAACACAGACCGAAATAGCTGACAAAGAGCAATCCAACCAGACACCGAGTATGCAATGATTGAAACCAGTGGCGCAATATTCCATTCCTAATATTTAGCCTCTATAGAGCTATCAATCCAGTAGCGGAATTGAAAATGCTATTTCCTTTTTTTGACCAGATAGAGTAGCCAAACAAGCCCAAATTTACGTACCCATTTGATTCCAAAATTCAGATTAGAAATGTTGTGACTTTTTCCTCAGCAGATTGACTGATAATTGACCCATTTGGATAACCTGAATCGAACTCGAACCAAAAGTTAACCCAATTGTGAAAAACTCTCGAACCCAATTAATTTTGCAGCATGTTACTTAGATGAAGCCACCATGTGTTATCTAGACCATCAACATTAGTAATAAATTCTCTCATGATCATTATCATCAACATCAATGATTTCAGGTAATTTGGCTTCTGATTTATGCTTTAACTCCTTTTTTTCAGTAAAACCTGATGGTTTACTGTCTCAATGTAGACATTTAAAGTATCACCAAAAGGTGTTACCGTGAGCCCAAATAGACCAGCAACAATTATCTCTATTTGATGCAGTCCTTCAAATCAGCATAGAAATCCATTCTGGCTGCAGTGATTTTGCTGATCCGATGATAACCAAACGCAAAATATCTGAATATCTATACCTGAGCATCTCTCTCAAAATAAATGACCCACCCGAGATCCCAGCCTCAGGACTAATCACATAAGCAATAGAAAGTTTGACTTTATATGGCTTCTTTTACGATACAGAGAAGATTAGCATGATCCTTGCGAAGGGTGACACACACAAATATAAAAAATGTTCCTACTTTATATAAAGACAAACTTATCTATGTT
>JAUTDX010002582.1:0-51251 GCA_030844895.1 Ambrosia x helenae | reverse complement strand
AACTTAGTTCTGCTGTTACATACGAAACAGACACACATAGATTTCATCTAATGATTAGTGAATTTTGTTTAATTAATATATAAAAAAAGGTTATTAATATGTAAACCTACGTGTTAACGTATGCTACTACGTGTAATCCAACACAATAATATCACACTTGAACCTACGTGTTAAGTATGCTACCTACTTGTAATCCAACACCAATAAATTGGATTACACCAATAAACCAATCCATATCCAAACCAATATTTATTCTTATTACTAATAAAAAAAACATACTAATCAATCCATCTCCAAACCAATATTATTATTTTTAATCAATATTTACACATAAAAAAACATACTAAACCATCCATTTCAAACCAATATTATTATTATTATTATTATTACTTTTTTAGAAATTAAAAAAAAAAGTAATATAATAAATACTTATTATTCACAGTTTCGTTGATTGTACTTCATTATTATTATTACTTATTATTCACAATTTCATTGATTGAACTTCATTCACAGCTCATTGTTCAAAACAATAAAAAATTACAATCAACAAAAAGATGATAAATATAATAAATACAATCAAGGCCCCATACAATCAAACATATATAAAAATAATAATATATAAATTCAAGACTCCACCATCTCCAAGAAAAGTACTAACAGCAAACCCACAAACACACTATGCTGATGTCTAATTCTTAACAAGAAAAGCACATCGATCTTTAAAAAAAAAAACTTACAACATCTCCACGAGAGATTTGAAACTGGGAAGCGAGAGATGAGGCAAAATTAACACCGAAAAGACCCACAACAGCAGATTTATTCAAGAATTTATGTCTGATTTTGTTTCTGGGATCTCCTCCATGACAAATCTTACCTTCCATCCATACAGTTTGTTTATTTCAAGAACTGATTTTTTTCTGGGGTTTTGATTTTATTGGAACAGAGATGTTCCTGCACTAAGTGTGGGTTATTTATATAGGGTGGGTGGTGGTCAGTGGTCGGTGGTGGATGGTTGTGGTGGTGGCTGAATTTACTATAGGGTGGGTTTTGATTTTGTTGGAACAGAGATGTTCCTGCACTAAATGTGGGTTATTTATATAGGGGTGGGTGGTGGTCGGTGGTCGGTGGTGGAGGTGGTGGAGGTGGTGCTGGTGGTCGGTGGTGGATGGTTGTGGTGGTGGCTGAATTAATCTTCATAGAGATTGTGGAAGAGATAGAGAGAGATGGTGGATGGTTGGTTATTTATATGGGGTGGGTGGGAAAAAAAATTCAAAAATTAGAAGAGGGGGAAAGGTAAAATGACTATTATAACCCTCATGACATTAAATATTATATTTTCTAAATAAGCTATGTGGATTAATCTGGTCCACTAGTTGAGTTTCCGGGAGTTTCTTCAAATTTTGGGTTTCTCTTCTATACTTAGCCTATATATATATTATTATACAGATATCCTCTTTATAACATATATCATACCTTACAAGGCTATCAAAGTGCCAATTTTCCATACCTCACGTCTCATTCAAGATCACATACTAAATTTCGAGAATGTGCACATCTCCTGAGTAGTCGTCATCACTTCATTACAATAGTGTCAAATAGGCTAAAGCACCAAAGTCTACATTAAGAGCATTCGCCTGTTTACCTCAAAACAACATTCACAGTCTAAAATAAGTGCATTCCGCCTATTTGACTCAAAGCTACATTCAAAGTCTATGATAAGCGCATTCCGCCTATTTGACTCAAAATAGCTATCAGGTTTAAACTAAGCGCATTTCGGGTATTTGACTCAAACTACATTAAGAGTTCAGGGCAGACTTATCACATCTATCCATTACTTAAATAATAATAATAAATATACATCAAGCATAGTTTATATAAATGTTAAGAAAATATAACTCAAACCATGCAAAATTCATGATAAGACCTGCTTATCAACTAAAAATTGTACCTACATATATACAACATGCATATTATCCCAAAGTATTTGAAAACAATAAATAGGGCATCATGAATTCACATATAATTACGTATAAACATGTATATTTAAATCATCGTACTTATAACTACGTACCCTCACATCTCATACATGTATATATAGCTTCATTTCACAAACTCATGAATAAATATATGTATAAACCTATATAAGGGTACATTTACTTTTACATACAAATAAACATATCCAACAAACCGTATATATATTTTATTCCAGTTGCCTTCAAACATGTAGGTATATAAACATACTTGCGTTTCAAGCCTAAAAAAATATAAGAGTTAATTTGGATTTCATTCATTTGTAAAAATATGTCTAACTTCCTTCATAGAAGCAATCATATGGGTTTAGCATGCACATTAGCCCAAAGGATTTAAACGAAATATTTAAAAGAGTGGGCTCAAGAACTCACCTGAATAAATACTCGCATCCTGGAAAGCTAGAGAACCGTAGGAACGAACGAAACCAAAGAGAGTTTAGGGACCTACATAACAAGTAATCTCCGTTTATTGGTTGGTTTTCATTTAATGCATGATAAATTTCTAATGCATTTTGTTCCATGTTTCATGTGAACGTAAATAAAAAAGTTATGAGTGCGGCATTCAAATTTTCATACAAATATTGCTTTATGTTCCATTACTCAATTGTATCTCATGCATAGTTGTCTTTAACTAGTGCGCTATGCACGCAAAACCAACCTTTCAACTTAGTATGAAATTACTAAACCACATGGTATTCATGTACCACAATAGAATATCTTTGGTTTAATATACTTAAATTCTCATGGTTACATATGCAGATTGTGACTCTATGGTTAGTTGAATGTTTTACCCTATACCTTATGCATCGTCATCAATCCTATAACCCTTTTTCACTAACATGCTCAATGTCATAGCATGGTTCAACATCAACTATGTTTTTTCAGGTTGCTAATCATCATGAATGGCATCTTCAAACTCTATGTCACACCCTCAAATTCCACTTGCGGGGTTTCACCGCGAGGCGCGTGACATACCAGGATCCAAGTCATCTGTCACAATAAACGACAACTATATGATATGAAAATGACATATAAAATCAACCACACAGTTTTAAAGTTTTCATAATACCAAAAGACAACACCGGAAGCAAATCAAGTTTACGAAACCATAAAGTTTAACCATGCATGATAGAATGAGAACAGTGCGACCAGTGCGCCTAGTCTCGCTGCTACCTTAGCGACCCAAGAAAACATGCAATGTTAGTCAACACATAAAGTGCCGGTGAGTCACAGAGTTTTAAGGTTGCAAAAGTAAGTAACGTTTGTAAAACCATACCCAACAATCTTTACATCTATATTTGATGCTAGCTAGACATCGCACATGATACTAAATGTCGTGAACCACTGCTGAATGTTAGAATGCCTCAATACCCTCCACCGGACATCACCCGGTGTCGTAAGTTAGATAGGACAAATATTCACCCATCCGACCTCCAGTCGACCCGAGCGGGGCTTGCCGGGCCCCAATAGATCTATTCACACTGTCCCGCTATGTATCCACATATTAATGGTTCACTAAAAGTTAGGAGGTCTTTAATGATGTAATTCACTTAGTACCCATGTGATATATTGTAATATGTTGGTCTAAAAGTTCGTAAGTTCATACCGCATGTTTCTCCCCAAATACGAAAACAGTAAAATGTGGGGGTTGTGACACTCACCTTAGGTTGCGGTCTTCTAAAACAGAATAACGATGCGAATTGATAGTCCCAACTACCGGTGACCTATCATGAAGTTTATATAAGTGTTTAGACTAATACCGTAGGTTAACTAGTCCCCGATTACCCAGATCATGACTAATTGTGTTTGAACGTTGACCGGACACACCGGACAGACCCAACATCCCGTTGGTGACCCGTTACACTAGTTGATCAAGTACATATAGATTACACACAAGAATTACACATTAAACACTTAGTTTTCATCAAAAACACATTTCTTCTGTTGAAAGGTCGAATGAAAGTTTGTAAATTTGGTTCGTACTGACTTGGTGGGTCGAATGGGCATCAGAAATCTGGTTCGACCCTATGGTAGGGTTGAATGGACTTTTGTGGGTTGGTTCGACCTTCGAAAGGGCGAACCAAAAAGTGGTTCGACCAGACTGCTGCAGAAACTCATAAAACGGACAAAATCTCATCAAAACAGTTCGAAAACATCATGAAACATCATAAATCACAGCAGTTGACATTATCTAATCTATCCCATAAAACCCTACCATTTATGCCCAAAATCTGTTCATTTAAAGTAGCAATCACAACTTACCCAAAATAGCAAAATATGGAAATGTCACATCAATGCATGTAAACTTTACCTAAAATGGAAACTACAAACATCTTCCTATATAGCTCAATATTCACATATTAGATGTGTACAATGAATCCCCAATCATATCATCATCATCAACATTTAACAAAACAAAACCCTAGATCTAACATAAAACCCCCAAAATTGGTGAAAATCCATCAAACATCAATTACACCTCATAATATCCATAAATCATCATCTAAAACAGTTCTAGATCATTAACATAACATCTATTCATCATTTCATATCACATAACACACAAACACATCATTTAACACCATTAACATAGGGGTTTTTGTAAGAAAATTCATTATTAATGAATAGATTTAGTTTAAAAAGATGTTAGAAAGGTTTTTATCCATGAAAACTCATTTAAATCAGATCTAGGACACTTAGGGTTTGATAAATACAAATGAAATTTGATTTAAATGGTTTTAGATGAAGAACACACCTTGAATATTCACTTGTTAAGGTTATGGAACGTGTTTTTAGGTTAGGATCTGAAAAACGATATCAAAAACTCTCCCTACAGGTTTGGGGTTGAGAAAGAGCACTTGGAGGCGAGTTAGGGTTGTGAAATGATGAAAAAGTTGCAAAGTATGGTATTTATAGTCAGCATTGGTTCGCCCAATAAAGGGTCGAACCAACACTTAAGAGAGAGAGGTCGAACCAGATTCCTAGAGTTCAGATTTCTATGATTTTGCCATTTTATCCATTTTAACACATGTTAACACATCCAACACATGAACATGCAATTCTAACATATTTTAATTATATCTAATCACATAAACACGTATTCACACGTTGCACATAACCAACGATCATAAGCTAGCTAAGCAAACGATCACTGTGCAAACCACGAGTCCCATAACTAAACCTCTTGACTGATGCCTCGCTCATTGTACACTAAAGACAACGTATTTATATAGTAGAATACTAACACTCTTTGTATGTAACCGGTTATAGCGACTAACCAAGGGTGGGGGGTGTCAACCCCAACAGATCTATTAAAGTGTTCCATGGCTTTCGATAGCTAATGGTTACAGTAAATGTAATATGAGGACTAGTGAGCTCATGAACCAAATGTCTCATGTTTCACATGGCAGTCACGATAGAATTAACACTCCATTGTAACTTGAACTAGAATTGTAGCATTTTTATCCCCCAAAAATGTAAAAATAGTAAAATGGGGCCGTGAAACTCACCTACTAGAGTCGTATGTGGTCTAGTGAAGCTGTAACTGTGAGATAGCTACCGTCCCGCTACTGTTTACCCAATGATTTATTAAGAGCATGGTAAATTCACAGTTCTCGTTGTTTATCATACAAGTGGTTCACCGACATTTGTGGACCCGGTTATTACGTATGTGGGTCATAACTTTGCACTTGTGAGGATTCTTAGTGTGCTAAAAGTGTTTGGAAACATTGATAGTAATAAAATGGACCCTTTTTAAGTAATCATGGTTCAAGTAGTTTCCCAATCTATCGCATGTGGTTGATTTGTGATAAATAAGTGTCGTAACATGTGTTTAGGACCATTATATCTTTCAAGTTAATGCTAACACATGTTCTAACTTCACCTAAACATGTGTTAGTATGTGATAGCCGATTAGAGGTATACTATATATGCCTTGTAGTCGATTGTTTAATCGATCAAACTCGATTGTTTTGAATGGACAAGGCCTCGTAGCTTACCATAAAAACATGTTTGTGAGTTTTTGTAAGAAAAACGAGTATGATTACTAGGCTTGATTAGCCTTAGCTTTGTATATAAGCCTTGTGTGTTCTAATCATAAAAATCGGTTTCTAAGTCATGCATTGATTAAAAAACATGACTCGGTTTCTTTTAGCAACCATAAGAATCATTGTGTTCGTGTGTATCAATAAAACCGGTTTATAACTTCCTCCTTGTTAAACCTTTACTTTTGTGCATAACTCAAGCATGTTTTTGGATCATAAAATCGTTTCATTAGCTGATTAATCACACTAGTTTAAAACATTGCCCAACATAACATCTTGTGGGCCGATTATTGTTCATCATAAAGGCCTCATTCTAATCGACTTCATGTATGTATAATGAGATGTATAACACCTTGTGTGTGTAAGTGTTTGTTTAGAGTATTCTTATGGGTGGAATAGGGGGGTGGGTAAACAAATTAGGCCGAGAGATATGAAGAATAAGAGCTTAGGGGACTTACCAAGAGGTGTTTGGTTTTAGAAGGTCTTGTGATTGTTTCCCCTGATTCCCTGAGAGCTTGGTGTCTTCGGCTAGGCTTGTAACACCCGAGAGTTATGAGAGGATTGAGAGAATTGGTGAGTGACAATGGTTGGTGATCTCCAAGCTTCCTTATATAGTGGTTTGGTTAGGATATGTACAAGAACAAAGATGGTAAGTGTATCCCCTAGTACATGGATTGATCAAAGGCATAGGATTCCAATTGATGCAAATGTTGACAACTCTTCCTTATCTCTACACCGCCATCGGCCGCTAGTGGGTTCCCAAAAGAGGTATGCCTTCTTTCTTGGAGAGATGTGCGTCATTCTTGTCTTATGCTTGATTGCATATAAGTTAGTGTCATGCCCTTTTTCCTTGTTTGTAGCCAATGAGTGTAAGGGATCCAAAAGAGGATGTGTTGACCTTGCAAAGCAAATGTGTTATCTTTGTTTGGTTGCCAGTTTAGAGTAATAGTTGTCACATCACTTTCATGGATGCATGATGATGGTTCGGCCAAAACATGAGGAGAGGAAAGACAAAGAGTGAGTTTCTAGATGATGGTGATAGTTCATAGGATTATGAGTTGTCATTCTTTGTCCTTGTGCAAGTGTCACCTTCTTGTTCCTCTTGTTGTGTCACACCCCGCCAAGGCGGAAACGCGAGGTTGCGACTTCGAAAGATTTCCAAGCACAAAGGTCACATGAGAATTAACTAAAATAAAGCGGGAACTTTCATTAAAACAACCAAATTCGTCCAACACTCGTTAGTTGTTTAAAACTAAAACCATTGTATGTAAATGTCTAAAATTATTATGACAACACAACGGTCCAAAAGAAGGTATCCCACAAATGCTCGCACGCGACCCCTGCAAGTTCCATTATCCATGCTAATTTCCTGAAAAACATGCATGTAAAATATATGGGTCAACACAAAGTTGGTGAGTTCACGGGTTTTCTATATGATGGACATGTAATCCAAAACCGACTAAATCATTGCCTAGCTAGCGAAATAATCAATATGTGATCTGATATGAGCCCATAACAAACTTTGACATGTTGTGCCTCGCCCATTGTACACTAAAGACATTGAATAATGTGAAATACAAGCACTCTTTTGATATCTGTCATCCGGTCAGAGCGACTGACCAAGAGTGGGGGTGTCAACCCAATAGATCTATCACGGTGTTTCATGGCTAAGTCCATAGCTAATGGTTATGGTATGTTGTATGACACGAGGGCTTAATGGATCCTGAACCTTGATGTCTCATGTTCACATAATAGAATGAAAACTATACGCATGTTTTTCCCCCGGAAAAATGTAAGAACTGTAAAACGGGGCCGTGAATACTCACTTGGTATCTGGATGCTTGTACTGAACTAAACCTGATGCGGTTGTGTCCGGTCTGGGAAGCCCTAAATTCAATTTAGAAGCCTCGTAAGTCTATGTTTGGTCCTAACTACCATGCAACTGTTCACCCTACTAGGACACCTATGGACTAGAGGCTTCTGCACCACTATCCATGTGTGTCACACACTGTATGTGTCAGAAAATGTTCGTTTTGTTGTTTAGGTGACTATGTTTAGTCTGATTTTGGGTAAAACAAGTGCTTTGTCTTACTAAATGTTACCAAGTGTTACTTATGTCTCATTTATGTAAGTCTAGGGTGGCATATGGACACATCTTTTGGCAGTTTTGCATAAAAACAACACATTTAGATGTTTTGCCTTTGTATATAATCGCATATTATATGTTTCCAAGAAAATTCTTGTGTTAGCATTGTTAACACATGTTTTTATTGTTCTTAACACATGTTTATAAAATAAGCTTTAGTATAAGTTTTAAAAACTAATCGAACTTGGCTTAGCTTGGGCCGGCCTCACCCCATACTCTCTCGCATACACTCGTGTGTATGTGTGGGGGTACGTAGATGTCCACATATGGGTTCTAATATGCACGTAATCGTATATATGTGGGTAAGTGTGTATAAGCTAAAACATTAAACTTTTAACATAAAACTTAAGTGTTTTAGTTAGTTTAACTTGAAAAAAAAACTCATGGTTATAGTGTGCGAGTGTGTGTATGCCTCGGGTGAGCTTGTCATGGTTGAGCATTTACACAAATAAATGAATAATGGTTCGGATGTGATACCTTGAGTGTATATAGCCGACAATATAAAAGAAAACAAGCTAACTCCTCACAATAAAGCTCTTAGATGGTTGTTAAGGACTTCGAACTCCTAAGTGGTGGTGTTGCTCGATCGAAACAAGTCACTTGGGTGGGGTTTCCCTTCGGCCGAATGGTATCAAGAGAGGGTGGGGTGTCTTCAAGTTTTAGTGAGTTTTGGGGAGTGTTGTGGTGTGAATCTCTTGTGTTGCCTTGCCCTTTATATAACCGAGAGAAAGAGGGGAAGGTCTTGGGTGATTGGTTTACAAACATGGTAAGTCAATCCTCACATTTCATGTTGTGTATAAAAGTACTTTCTTTGTTAGTATGATAAGTTGACCTTTGGTTCTTGTTTGTTTATGTAGGTGGTGTAGAGCCGAAATATGCATGGGGAATGGACATGATTGTTTAGGCAAATTGACCAAGGTTGGATGATCATGGGATTTTGTTGTTACTCGGTTAGTCTAAGTCTAGGAACTTGGGATATGGAGTTGTGTTTGGATGTATATATGCGTGTATATGCATGTTGGTGTAGGGTGGGTGGTGTAAGCTAGTTTTAGGTTCTTGGATACATATGTTCTTGCTTTGGGAACACATGGGGTGATTTTTATGCTCATTGGTAAACAAATTAGGAAGTCAAAGTTGTCTAGATCCAAGGTGTGTGATAAAAAAAGTCTCTAGTTGGTGAAACACTTAGATTTTTGAGGTTGTTAGGTTATGGTGATGTTTGGTTGTGTAGGGAGGCTCATAGCCGATTCATGGGGAAAGAAAACATAGTTTTTGTGGCAATTCAACATGGGTTGGAGATTGTGGAATTCTTGTGCTTGCCATTCTTGTGTAATGTCTCATGTGAGGATAAGAATGGTGACTAGTAAGTGAGTGTATATGTGTATATGTATTCGTGTGTGTATATAGGTAGCCATGTGTGTATACATGTATACATATGTGTATAATTTGGATCTTGCTACATATTAGCTTGTCTATAATGTACATATGTATATGTATTACAACTAATGTCCTTTGTATACAAGTTTAATCATTTTTGTTGGACAATGCATGTGTATAATTCATGTAGATGAACACTGTTTGTTTTTGTTTTTGTTCTTGTCGGGGTAACAAGTTGGAATTCTTGTTCAATTGCATGGATTTCCTAGAATCTATCATGAGTTATTCAACTAAATAGAACTATGGTATCTATTGTTAGACTGTATGCTTTGATATTGACTCGTTGGAACCCTGTATAGTCCAACTTTGCTGCCAATGATGACATGTAATGCTATGAACATTGTAAACATGTAGCTAAGTGTACGGATATGACTTGTGATTTCGACAGGTGTCACATTCTCCCCCTTTTGAGCTTCCCACGTTTTCCAAACCTGGGAACTCCTTTCCATGGAGATACTTTGAGCAAAACTCTGTCACCCACCTGAAACTCTAAGGGTTTATGTCTCTAATTCGCATAACTCTTTTGCCTGTCTCTGGCAGCTTTCAATCTGTCCTTGATCTGGAAGACCTTGTCAGTTGTCTCCTGAATGAGTTCGGGACCTGTCAGGTGCTTGTATCCTATCTCAGCCCAACACACGGGCGATCGGCACTTGCGTCCGTACAACGCTTCAAAAGGGGCAGCTTTAATGCTAGTATGGTAACTGTTATTGTAGGAAAATTCAATTAACGGTAAATGTGTATCCCAATTTTGCCCAAAATCAATTACACACGCTCGAAGCATGTCTTCTAGCATCTGGATGGTCCTCTCGCTTTGTCCATCTGTCTGAGGATGGTAAGCAGTGCTCAAGTCTAACCGGGAACCAAGAGCTTCCTGCAACGTCTGCCAAAACCTCAAAGTGAAGCGGCTATCTCGATCAGAGATTATGGAAGTAGGCACACCATGCCTTGACACAATCTCATTGATATATAACCTGGATATTTCTCTGTCTTGTCTGTTTCCTTGATCGGCAGGAAATGCGCAGACTTTGTTAAACGATCGACAATTACCCAAATCATATCATGACCACGAGATGTCCTTGGCAACTTGGTGACGAAGTCCATAGAGATTTGCTCCCATTTCCAAATGGGAATCTCTGGTTAGTGAAGCATTTCTGACAGCTTATGGTACTCTGCCTTGACCTTTGAACACGTTAAGCAACGTCTAACATAGGTAGCAATACAACCCTTGATGTTAGGCCACCAATAGAACTTCTTGAGGTTCTTATACATCTTATCTGCACCAGGGTGTATTGAGTACTTGGACTTATGTGCTTCATCTAGGACCAAATCACGCAATCCTCCATACAATGGAACCCATATTCTATTCGAGAAATATTTTGTCCCATCAGGTTTTGTCTCTAACTGATTAACCTGACTGTATAGAGCTTCTTGCCCGATATTACTATCCTTAAGAGCCTCTTGCTGAGCCTGACAAATGCGAGCAGTGAGATTGTTATGAATGGTCATGCCTAGCGCATGAACACGCAATGTTTTGGCACGTTCCTTTCGGCTTAATGCGTCTGCTACAACATTTGCCTTCCCTGGATGGTACTTAATCTCAGAGTCGTAATTATTGAGTAGCTCAGCCCATCGTCTCTGACGCATGTTCAGATCCTTCTGGTTAAAGATATGTTGTAAGCTCTTATGGTTAGTAAAGACAGTACACTTAGTCCCGTAGAGGTAGTGTCTCCAAATCTTGAGCGTGAACACTACTGCACCCAATTCCAGACCATGGGTTGTGTAGTTTCGTTCATGCACTTTGAGTTGACGAGAGGCATAGGCTATGACCTTGTCCCTCTGTATCAAGACACAACTAAGACCTTGGTGAGATGCATCGCAATAGACCACAAAATCTTCCGTTCCCTCTGGCAGTGAGAGAATTGGTGCGCTGCATAACTTGAGCTTCAGAAGCTGAAGAGCTGATTCTTGTGGATCTCCCCATTCGAATTTCTTATCTTTCTGGGTCAAGACAGTCAGAGACTGGGCTATCTTTGAAAAATTCTTGATGAATCGCCGATAGTAGCCAGCTAACCCTAGAAACTGTTGAACTTCTGTTGGGGTACTGGGTCTAGGCCAGTCTTTGATCGACTTTACTTTGGCTGGATCAACATGTATACCCTTCTTGTTTACCTCATGACCGAGGAAATGAACCTCACGAATCCAGAATTCGCACTTGGACAACTTGGCATACAGTTTCTCCTCCTTGAGTGGATTCAGAATCACTCTCAAATGTTGCTTATGCTCTTCTCGAGTCCGTGAGTAAATCAGAATGTCGTCAATGAATACGATCACGAACTTGTCAAGATAAGGCTTACACACCCTGTTCATCAGATCCATGAACACTGCTTGTGTGTTGGTCAACCCGAATGGCATAACCAGAAACTCGAAATGGCCATACCGCGTCCTGAAAGCAGTCTTGCGTATGTCCCCTTCGTGAATACGTAATTGGTGATAGCCAGATCTCAGATCAATCTTCGAGTAGAAACTAGAGCCTTGCAGCTGATCGAACAAATCATCTATCTTGGGAAGAGGGTATCGGTTCTTCACCATAAGCTTGTTCAACTCTCTGTAGTCGATGCACATGCGAAACGATCCGTCCTTTTTCTTGACAAAAAGATCAGGAGCTCCCTAGGGTGACGAGCTTGGTCGAATGAATCCTTTGTGAAGAACCTCTTGCAGTTGGTCGGATAACTCTTGAATCTCATATGGAGCTAAACGGTAAGGTGAACGTGCTACGGGAGCAGCTCCGGGAATGAGATCAATACGAAACTCGACTTTCGTCGTGGGTTTCAATCCTGGCAGATCTCCGGGAAAGACTTCTGGGAAATCTCTCATGACAGGGATGTCTTCGATCTTGTTCACCTCTGGCTTCTTCTCATGTATAAGTGCTAAGAAAGAAAAATGACCTTTTCATAAGCACTTCTAAGCCTTCATGCAAGACACCAATCGCAACGGGGTCTTCCTACGCTCCCCCTGTATGGATGAGACCTCTCCACTGGGCAACGGAACTTAAACCACTTTTTTGAAACAGACAACCTTTGTGTGGTTCTTCGACAACCAATCCATTCCAACCACGATGTCAAAACTTCCCAACTCGATTGGCAGAAGATCGATGCTAAACTCATGATCTCCTAACTTTAACGCACAATTCCAAACTACTTCTTCGAAACTAATTGTCTTACCATTGGCCAATTCTATGGAGAAATGTTCATGCAACTTATGTGACTCTAATCCGAGGGCCCGTTTAAAGTCATTTGACACAAAACTTAGATCGGCACCGGTATCAAATAGTACAGAAGCAGTATGGTTGTTTATGAGGAACGTACCCGTGATTACGTTAGGATCCTCGCGTGCGTCATAAGTTCCCATGACAAATGCCCTGCCACGAGCTTGGCCTTTCAACATGGGGCAGTCCTTCTTGAAATTGTCAGTAGCTCTACACTCAAAACATCCCGGCTTATCGTCAAAGTCCACAACTGTTTTGGCCCGACACTACACTGTGGGATGTCCCATCCGCTTGCACTTCTCGCATTTGATACTGTCACACGTCCCAACATGGTGATACTTGCACTTGTTGCAGAGTGGGTGGGGACCGTTGTATGGCTTGCGAGTGATAGTAACGGTGGCAACAAAAGCTTTGACGGTTTCGGGTTTCTTGCTGGGATTACCCTCTGTACCACTCCCTTTCTTGAAGTGGGACCACTTACGCTTGTTTCCAGAGCCTTCACCCGCATCGTCGGTAAGGCTATGAGCAAGGGTGACAGCATGCTGGATGGAAGCTGGAGCAGTAGTGGTAACCATGCTACGGATCTTAGGAGAAAGTCCCCAGATGTACCTCTCTACCCGTTTATAGTCGGGGGTAACCATGTATGGAACTAGACGAGAAAGCTCATGAAATCGGGTGGTATAGGAAGCGATATCCGCCCCGTTCATGGAAAAATTCCAGAACTCGGTCTCCAACTTCTGCAGTTCACTCCGTGGGCAATACTTGTTCATCAGCATTGACTTCAACTCAGTCCACGAAAGATTGTAGGCAGCTTCGCGACCCAAGGTCTGCACTTGTAGGTTCCACCATGTCAGCGCCTCGTCCTGGAAGGTACAGGTGACGTACTTGATCTTCTAGTCTTCTGAGCGACCATTAATATCGAGCACAGATTCCATTTTCTCAATCCATCAAACAATACGAATCGCTCCTTCTGACCTACGAAAGTTCCAGGGCTTGCATGCCATGAAAGTCTTGTAGGAACACCCATGTATGGGATTCTCTACTTCTGCATCGTCAGAAAGATTGGATCGTCGACGAAGGGATTGGCATAAGGAAATGATCGAGACAAGGAAGGAATAGGCGAAAGCTTTACCATTCTCTTGGTCCTGGGTTCTGCGTCGGCATGCAGCCCTCAAACCGCCACTGGAATCGGCGCGGTTCGCCTCATGTTACGCAATAGCCTCTGCGATTACCCTGGCTAGATCTGCTGAGGTGGTCGGAGAAGCTTCTTCCTCAGAAGACGATCGAGTAGTCCTTTTGGGAGGCATGTTTCTTCTAATACACACGATTAAAAGAATGAGACACATATCATGTATAATATTGTCATAATATGCACCAAGCAAACAACTATCCAATCAACACAAACGACAAGCAAGAGCACAAGAACATAGCACAAACATAACAACAGGATAGGAAACCAAAGCACCAAATCTCTAACTAATAGTTAATCATACTAAATTAGTTTCATGCCATACAAAATAATAATACTAGGATACCAACAACAAGTACAACTACTACATCAAAACACAACACAGAACATCCTAAGGGGACGGGGTGGGAAAGCAGCGGACGGAGCTGCAACGGCGGCTGTCATCCTGGTCTCGATGTCATCCACCCTCGCCTTTAACTCGGCAACAGACTCCTCGGCTGCAGCGCGTCCCTGATTCGCCTCATAAACACAAGTACCCAACTCTGCTAGTTGATAGAGGATAGGATCTCGGGTACGACCCGTCAGATAAAGATCATCCTCAATCTCCCGAACTGTCCCCCGCAGCACCCCAATCTCAGTGTCATGACGTCCAACCACGTCCCGCACAGAGTAGAGGGCGTGATGCGCAGGAGCTGGCTCAAAGCCGGTGGGTAACAGAGTGCCAGAGGGAGGCTGAGATGGACTACCAGTCTCAAAGGTAGGGGGAGTCTGGTCGTCGGTGTCCTCGTCAGAGTAGGCCAAGAATCCATCCATGGTCGACAAGTAAGTCCTCTTACGAGCCTGAGATCGTCGAAGAAGTTTCCTTCTGGGTGGCTCGGGGTCCTCTGGAGCTGGAGGCTAGGGATCGGCTGGTGCTGTAGGCTCAGGGTCAACCTGGGCAGGAGCCTCAGCTGAAGCGGCAGGAGTCGGTGGAGGGAGAACTCGTTTCCTAAGGGTATACATCAGACAAGTCCCATCTGGACACGGGCGATATGGTCGAAAGGATGGCACTCGGGGCTCTGGTTGCGGTGGGGGTGCATCCTCCTCCTGTGCCTTACTATCAGGCACATTCTCTTCATCGTCGGAGACGGCATGATCAACCTGCATGTGATCGTCCTCGGTGTCGGAGTCGCTAGAATCGGGCTCATAACCCTGCTGACGATCGTCGGCTGGAAGGCCGTTTGGTACAATCTCCTCCTCAGAATCCGAGAGAATGATAGTGTCGTCTTGGTGTGCCATGATCCTGGAAATCAATGAACACACGTGCGTGTCAATAATAGTGTGGTGTACTTAGTGTATATACTAACGTGTGAAGTACATAACTGGCATGGAACTTGCATAACGCGTAGGGATAGGCGTTGTATTTCTTTCTTTGGAAAATATTTCGAAATCAATTTTTGTTCAGATTATAGTTGGACTCAAAAGAATCTTAGTTCGCTATAACTTTGTGCTCTGATACCAATCTGTCACACCCCCCCCCCCAAGGCGGAAACGTGAGTCGCAGGTGCGACTTCGAAAGATTTCCAAGCACAAAGGTCACACAAGCGTTAACTAAAATAAAGCGGGAACTTTCATTAAACAACCAAATTCGTCCAACACTCGTTAGTTGTTTAAATCTAAAACCATTGTATGTAAATGTCTAAAATTATTAGGACAACACAACGGTCCAAAAGAAGGTATCCCACAAATGCTCGCACGCGACCCCTGCAAGTTCCATTATCCATGCTAATTTCCTGAAAAACATGCATGTAAAATATATGGGTCAACACAAAGTTGGTGAGTTCACAGGTTTTCTATATGATGGACATGTAATCCAAAACCGACTAAAGCATTGCCTAGCTAGGGCAATAATCAATATGTGATCTGACATGAGCCCATAACCAAACCTGGACATGTTGTGCCTCGCCCATTGTACACTAAAGACAATGAATAACAGGAAATACACGCAGTCTTTTGATATATGTCATCCGGTCAAAGCGACTGACCAAGAGTGGGGGTGTCAACCCAATAGATCTATCCCGGTGTTTCATGGCTAAGTCCATAGCTAATGGTTATGGTATGATGTGTGACACGAGGGATTAATGGATCCTGAACCTTGATGTCTCATGTTCACATAATAGTCATGAATTGTAATTGAAAACTTTACGCATGTTTTTCCCCCGAAAAAATGTAAAAACTGTAAAAAGGGGCCATGAATACTCACTTGGTATCTGGATGCTAGTACTCAACTGAACCTGATGCGGTTTGTCCGGTCTGGGAATCCCTAAATTAAATTTAGAAGCCTCTTAAGTCTATGTTTGGTCCTAACTACCATGCAACTGTTCACCTGACTGGGACACCTATGGACTAGAGGCTTCTGTACCACTATCCACGTGTGTCACACATTGTATGTGTCAGAAAATGTTCGTTTCGTTGTTTAGGTGACTATGTTTAGTCTGTTTTTGGGTAAAACAAGTGCTTTGTCTTACTAAATGTTACCAAGTGTTACTTATGTCTCAGTTATGTAAGTCTAGGGTGGCATATGGACACATCTTTCGGCAGTTTTGCATAAAAACAACAAATTTAGATGTTTTGCCTTTGTATATACTCGCATATTATATGTTTCCAAGAAAATTCTTGTGTTAGCATTGTTAACACGTGTTTTTATTGTTCTTAACACATGTTTATAACATAAGCTTTAGTATAAGTTGTAAAACTAATCGAACTTGGCTTAGCTTGGGCCGGCCTCAACCCCATACTCTCACGCATACACTCGTGTGTATGTGTGGGGTACGTAGATGTCCACATATGGGTTCTAATATGCACGTAATCATATATATGTGGGTGAGTGTTTATAAGCTAAAACATTAAACTTTTAACATAAAACTTAAGTGTTTTAGTTAGTTTAACTTGAAAAAAAAAAACTCATGGTTATAGTGTGCGAGTGTGTGTATGCCTCGGGTGAGCTTGTCATGGTCAAGCATTTACACAAATAAATGAATAATGGTTCGGATGTGATACCTTGAGTGTATATAGCCGAAAATATAAAAGAAAACAAGCTAACTCCTCACAATAAAGCTCCTAGATGGTTGTTAAGGACTTGGAACTCCTAAGTGGTGGTGTTGCTCGATCGAAACAAGTCCCCTGGGTGGGGTTTCCCTTCGGCTGAGTGGTATCAAGAGAGGGTGGGGTGTGTTCAAGTGTTAGTGAGTTTTGGGGAGTGTTGTGGTGTGAATCCCTTGTATTACCTTGCCCTTTATATAGCCGAGAGAAAGAAGGGAGGGTCTTGGGTGATTGGTTTACAAACATGGTAAGTCAACCCTCACATTTCATGTCGTGTATAAAAGTAACTTTCTTTGTTAGTACAATAAGTTGACCTTTTGTTCTTGTTTGTTTATGTAGGTGGTGTAGAGCCAAAATATGCATGGGGAATGGACATGATTGTTTAGGCAAATTGACCAAGGTTAGATGATCATGGGATTCGTGTTGTTACTAGGTTAGTGTAAGTCTATGAATTTGGGATATGGAGTTGTGTGTGGATGTTTATATGCGTGTATATGTATGTTGGTGTAGGGTGGGTGGTGTAAACTAGTTTTAGGTTCTTGGATACACATGTTCTTGCTTTGGGAACACATGGGCCGATTTTTATGCTCATTAGTGAACAAATTAGGAAGTCAAAGTTGTCTAGATCCATGGTGTGTGATAAAAAAGTCTCTAGTTGGTGAAACACTTAGGTTTTGAGGTTGTTGGGTTGTGGTGATGTTTGGTTGTGTAGGGTGGCTCCTAGCCGATTCATGGGGAAAGAAAACATAGTTTTGTGGCAAGTCAACATGGGTTGGAGATTGTGGAATTCTTGTGCTTGCCATTCTTGTGTAATGTCTCATGTGAAGATAAGAATGGTGACTAGTAAGTGAGTGTGTATGTGTATATGTATTCGTGTGTGTATATAGGTAGTCGTGTGTGTGTATACATGTATATGTGATCGTGTACATGTATACATATGTGTATAATTTGGATCATGCTACATATTTGCTTGTCTATAATGTACATATGTATATGTATTACAACTAATGTCCTTTGTATACAAGTTTAATCATTTTTGTTGGACAATGCATGGGTATAATTCATGTAGATGAACACTGTTTATTTTTGTTCTTGTCGGGGTAACAAGTTGGAATTCTTGTTCAATTGCATGGATTTCCTAGAATCTATCATGAGTTATTCAACTAATTAGAACTATGGTATCTACTGTTAGACTGTATGATTTGATATTGACTCGTTGGAACCCTGTATAGTCCAACTTTGCTGCCAATAATGACATGTAATTCTATGAACATTGTAAACATGTTGCTAAGTTTACGGATATGACTCATGATTTTGATGGGTGTCACATGTTGGCCGTGAGTGTGTAAGCAAAAGAGGTAAGGGTAGTTTACTAGTGAAAGGATGGGTACATGCCAATTTGGTATAACTTAGGTGACATGTGTGTGAGGTAAGGCAAAGTATGTCATGGTGGTGATAGTACCTTAGCCGATTTCCAAGAAAGGTAGTATGTTTGTGTGTGATTAGTTGTGAATGAAAGGTGCTAGGTGTTAGGATGATGTAGTGTTCTTAGGCCTAGTTAGATAGGTAAGGCTTGTGACAAGGACTTGTCTTGGGGTTCCTTATGATATAGCTGATTATATACACATGTATATATGTATAGATTGTAAGTTCAACATGTGGGATTGTGTCCATGTGTAATAGTAACCGTGATACATGCATATACATATATATTTCGGTGGTGGGTGTTGTTGTCTAGAAGGTTTATGAGTTAGCATTGGTCGTGCTAAGTTAAGACATATGAATGTCTATTGAGAGTTGGATGACAACATCAACATGTATTTGTTTCATAGGTATCGAGTTTGTGAATCATATGTTTATTAGATGATAACCCATGGTGGTCCTTGTATTCACTTACATGTGTTAGAGGTGAACTATCATGTGTTAGGGTGTAGTAACCTCAGGAAATGCTTGTTTGGTGATTTGTCCGGGTGTTGTATGACTAAACAAGTGTCCCCTGTTGAGTTTTCTGATTAACTCTTGCTTCACTAGACTGGGGGGGGAGGTATAGTGTATGCAAAATGTATAAGGATGCACATACAATGACAATAGTAATTGAAAAGCGTACGGACATTACCTGGTTCTTTAACTGTTGTCACACCAAGTCCCTAACAGGTTTTGCCAAAGACTTCAACTCGACCAAACTGAGCAGCAAGATATCAATCTGTCCAATCCTCATGGTCTGAATATGAGCGTTCAGATCAATTACAAGAGACCAACCTGGTAGATCGAGTGCAACACAATAGATCAAGATGAACTTATTGAACATGAGTAAACCTTATAGTGGACATGAGAGTCACAAAGCAACCCACAATCACCTGGTTGTTTTTGTCGAGCAATGGTGTGTTGGTGAGTGCGGCTTTAGGGTTGGAAAGAAAAAGAAATAATGGACAATAATGATGTACTGTTGGGGTTTGGTGTGGAAATGATTAAAGGAGAGTTAAACTCAAAATGCATCTAAGTCCTCATCTTTTCAAGGTTCTACAATTTAGACTCATACCTTAGGTTAGTGACACTTGCGTAAGGATTCCGCAACTTCTATCCGAGTGTATTAGATATCCAAAGTACCTTGACTTCATGCATTTTTTTATATACAAATGGTACCGAGTTAAGGACATGAAATTCGGGGTGTTACATTAGTGCATCGACCTTCTTGTTTTGAGATCGAGGGACCTGCTTGATCACACATGCATGGAATGTATTCATGAGTTCCTTTGATTTTTCTCAGTACTTCTTCATGTTGGGTGATGTGTATGGTTTTAGTAATTTAGAAATATATCATTTTCCCGGTGCCAAAAACTTGATGTGTTAAGTTCAAAACGTTGGTTTTGGGAAAACGATTAATTTTCACTAAACCTTTTAAACAAGTTTTAAATTTATAAGTAAACGATAGTTACTCAGAAACTAAAACCAACACATAGGCAGAGAACCTGACGTGTATAGCATAGTTTTCTAGGGTAACTACCGAATATCGTATTTCAAAGAACACACTTTCCCCTACTCAACCTTCCATCATTCAATTAATCAGGTTTGAAAAGGAAAATAAAACAGAGGGGTTCTTAAGAAAAGTAGTTTTGAAAAAAGGGTTTTGGGTTATATAAAATAAAAAGATAAAGTAGTAGAGATAGTGGTCATGCACATCTCGGGGCCCTCCGTATAAGTAGTTAAATTTATTATTAGAATTAATATTAAGTTTAATTATTTGTGAGGAGGACGATAGTGAGCTTGAAGTGTTGACTCCTTGATAGAGAATCGGGGCCACTACTGAGTAGTATGCTTAACCTTCTGATGTGGGCCCACATGAAGGTTCACCGACTGAGCATTGCGTATAGCAGGCTTCCTTAACCGCGGTCAAGTCTCTTGTCCTCTAACTTATCTTCTTTTTGAAATGGAGGCTTAACTTCCGACCTGGACACCGTACACCTCCCTTAGATCTTGCGTTCCGTACCGAAGGATCTCTCCTTAGAGTTAGTCCTGGAAACATCGTATCCCCTAAGTAGGTTAACGATCATGAAGACCGAAGGATCTCTCTTACAGTCAACTCAGGTGACGTGTATCCCCATTGGTTAACGGTTTTGTACTAACAAGACCTAGATATAGAATTCTTGTTTTATGTATCTTAAGTGACACTTTAAATATTTATAGGCCTGGTAAATATAAAGTTGGTTTAGTGATTAGTGACTTAATTAACCCAACCCATAACCTCCCGAGATGAAGGAAATCCTTAACAAAGGTGGAACATAATCCTAAAGGTGTGCAATCCGAAGATCACAGGTGCACCCGTAGGGAATCCGCCCTTTGCCAAGAAAATCACTCATTCACTGATAAGTACCAGAAATATGTCACTCAAATCTGGTCCACTTCAGAAGCCATTGCTTAGAATCCGGTTTGGATATCAGAAGCCCGAAGGATCTATCTCACTACCAGTTTCCTCACCGTGGATCTAGTTCGGGCCTACCAGAAGCTGACTATACCTCTTGATAGTTTATTAATTAAGTTAAGGTTGATTTAAGTTTATTAAGTTAATCACCATTTGAACCTGTCACAAGATAAACAAACAAGGATTAGAAAGAAGATAACACAACAAATAACTAAAAACAAACTACTACTACTACTACTGCTGCTGCGGCTACCGCCGCCGCTACCGCTCCCGCCACCGCCACCGCCCACCGCTACCGCCACCACCACCGCTACCCCGCCACCCCCACCGCCACCGCTGCCCCCACCGCTACCCCTACCGCTACCGCTATCTCCTATTGCTATGTATCTAATATAATCCTCACGACCCTCGATGTTTTATTGCGTGAACTACTCTACGATCTCATTCTGGGCCAAGATAATCAAGGTAGGACGAGGCCTAGCCTTGGTGGGATGTTAGGATGGCCCTAAGGCCTCACACAAGACCCCAAGATCTCTGGAAGAAGCATGGAAGTCGGCCCAAGAAAGCACAAGAAGGGATGCCTAATGGTTGAGGTGAGCTTGTTATTTATAGGCAAATCAGCTTAAGCACGGGGGTGCTAAGTAGTGAAGTACGGGCGTGCAACCCAGAACGTTGTCAGATTTTGTCGGTTGAGGCCTTGGGCAGCACGTTTCAGAGAGCACGGGCGTGTACAGTGATGTGGCACGCCCGTGCAACCTAGAAATCTGACTTTTTGTCTTTCGTTGACTTGGAAATGTTGACTTGTTGACCCGTTGACTTGGGGAAGGTTAATTCAGTCATTTTTCCTTAATGCGCATTGTTCCTATTTAAACGCGATTGTTATAAAATACTGAAATTTAATCCGTTTTTTAGTTAGAAAACTTCACTTGCTCTGATTACGAATACAAATGTCGGCCACCATCGTCACGTTGTCGTCCGTTGTTCCTGTAAGATTTTAGGGTTTCGCCAGGTTGAACGAAGAAGACGGTGTAGGTTAGAAGAATATAGTGCATGTGTGTGTGATTTTCATTTAATACAAAATAACTTACCCTTGATATAAACACCCCTATATATCAAAGAACTTTAAATTGCTGCTAATCCACTCTTGGGCCTTGAGCCTGGAGGCTTTTGTTCCAAACAAAACTCAAAACCCTAAAAGTCCTGATTGGAATTTGTACAATGAAAAACTGAAAATGTGTGCATCATTTTTAACAAAGTGCATGCGTCATTTTTAACATAATGCACGTGCTAGAAGAATACAGTGCATGTGTGCGTTGTTACACAAATATGCATGCGCTTTTTTTATGAAGTAACATTATAAGTGCGTTGTTAACATGCGTGATAATGGTTTATTTGGGCTGTGTCTTTTTGGGGTTTGATGTGTTGGTGCGTTGAGCATTTAATAACGTGCGTCTTTTTGGATGATATGTTATGATAACGTGCGTTTGCTATTGAATGTATGTTATATTGGGTGCGTCTTCATAAATGTTATATGCGCGTCTTTTCTGTGGGATTTTTATGATTAAGGGTGCCTGCAGTATTTATATAAGGTAGCAAACGTGCGTTTATCAATAGCATGCTCTGTTTTGATCTAACTCATGTTTTTCTAGAGAAGCTTGCTCTGTTTTTGTTTTTGTAACAGAGCATGTTCTGAAGTGGGGTTTTTTTGTTATGTTCGTTTGTTGGTTATAATTTTCACGTTTTGTGGGCTCGTTGCTTCAATCTGAAATCAATTTCAAAATTGATTTTTGCAATTAGACGATTATGCCATTTCCAATGGTGAAGCTATTTTAATGATGCTTAAAAATTACGATCATGCCACCGCGTTGTATTTAACCCTAATCTACGGCCCGGATTCTTTCTTATGCTTTGTAGTTTAAGGTTCCTTTGTACACTATCCTCCCTCTTTCATACATACATGATATACATTTTTTTAGTTATGATTCAGTTTTAGAAAGTTTATACTTAAATAATTGATAACGTTGAGTAAACAACATGTATGAAGTTTTATTAATTAGTTCAATGATTTACATTTTATTTAGGATACTTAATTCTAGGCGTTGAGTGTTATTTTTACATTAAATGTATGTGAACATATATATATATATATATATATATATATATATATATATATATATATATATATATATGTATATCACAATATCTCACTTGAAAACTACAAATATTAAGAAGAACTCATGAGAACCAATTTTGATTGTTTACTAAACTATGTATTGTACAAGCATGTAGTGGCGCGGAAAAAGGCTATTTAGCTTGGAGAGGCGCTGCACACCGCAACAAAGGGCGTGAATTGCTGCTAGGGTGTGAGGTATGGAAGAATTCATAGGTGGTAGGGCCATGTTTGGGTTTTTTTTACATCTTTTTTAAGCTATTTCTTGTTAGTCAATATATAAACCGGTCATTTATATTCACCTCACTATTTCATTTTTCAATTTTTTTAGTGATCATAAGATACCTCAATTCACCCCACTATTTCTTGTGAATCAATATATGACACGTAATAACACGGTTTTGTTTTTTCAATTTCACCCTACCAAATTCATAGCCTTTTGATAAATGTATATCTACTGCCTTTTTAAATTCTAATACTTTAGTTAGGCACAAACATGACGAGACAATGACCATGATCACTTGCAACAAGTACGTAGTGGTGGGGCTAATGATGTAAAATTCTAATACTTTAGAGTTCCCCTTTCACCCTTATGTGTAATATTTTTTGGCCCCTTATTTTAATTGTTCAAGTTCCACCACTGAGGCCAACCCAAGAGTATATATAAACGTACTTAATATGTAGATAAATTTATTGCTTTATAAAAGTTGGTGGGTTTGCTCATTAGCGGCTTAGCGCATGTTCGTTAATGTTCATTATCCTTGCTTGAACCATTTGTAGGCTCTCTAGCTAGCCCAAAGTTGCACTAAACAAATCGATCAAGTTTACAACACTTGCATACATAGTGACTGAATAACACAAATTTGCGGACCAAGAATATTAATCTTAATCTCTGTATTTATAAAGTGTTTGCATTGGATTACGTCCCCAAAAGTTACATCCCTTGATTTACAATGATTGCAAGAGTTTTTTTATTGAAATATTGTCATTTGAATTTTAAGTGCATAACCTATGATGTTCATACGTATTGTGTTTTAGTTTTACCATCATGTGCATCGCTATTGGATATGTGCACCTGTTGTCATTTATGAATATGTCGAATTTGCTTCACATTCGACATGAAGAATTTTGAGAAAACTAATGATTGGTATAACCTTGGTCAGTCCCAACTAAATGTATAGATTTGTCGATGAAAATTTGTAAACGGTATACTTGGAAATTATTTAACCCGCAAAAGAAAGTCCATAGGTCATATAACTTTCATCAAAGCTTTGCACTCTTTGCCTTCAGAGACAACACGGCTACAAGACTTGTTAACAGAATGCAAGCCTCTGAACAAGTATCTATCCCATTAGCCGACTAGAGATGCATCCAGAGATCAGCACCTCTTGACGATTGTACCCTCTGGTCTCACCTATTCTAGTAATCAATCATAAATAAATATAAAAATACTACAATTATCAAGGAACTCAAACCGCAGATTCAAATGACAATACATAAAGATGGAATCTGCTGTTAAGGTCATTGTTAGAATTCACCAATTGCATACAATTCTATATACATTATTATACCAACTGGGCCTCACTATTAGTAGCTCAAAAAAGTGGTTTCCCCTTAGTCAATATGGATGATCTAATGTTGAAGAGGACATTAATTGGTCCCAGTGCTGGAATAAATGTTTACATAATGTACAATATACAGTTTTATGCAGTTTCCTGTTATAAGCTCTCTACATAAGTCTAACTTTTGGAGTATCCCTGCAAATCAAGGTTATGTGACAAACACCTGCAAATAATCATACAGTATGATAAATCAGTTCATGACGACAAAATGACCTATAAAATGCAGCACACCACTTTACAATATTCAGATATATACGTTGACTTGTTTTCAAAATGAACTCAATTTCCATTAAGAATTTTGCTGTGTAGCTTAAGAAAATTATTCTACTATTATACCATTAAAAAATATTTGGCATGTAGCGTTAAAACGGTTATTAAGATGTAGACAAAAGTAATGTCCTCACTACATAAAATAAGTTAACTTTATTGAAGGGTATAATAATGAATAATTTTCTTAAGCTACACAGCAAATCAAATGTTGCGATTTTCGTCATCCAAAAAGGGATAGTGTTGGACACAATGGGTTAATAACATAGAAATACAACATGCTTTTTTTTGGCTGAAAAGACACTCATACCAGTTTTGATATATTATAGTCCCTGGACTAGTTTAAAATGCATACAGTTCTTTAATAAATGATAAATATTGGCTACTAGCACACTTGTTACATATGTGGAGGACTGGAAGCTATGAAGATGGTCCTTTTTTTATTGATGTAGATGGCATGTACATCACTTTTTTTTATCACCTTATGTGCAAATTAATACCATCTAATATGATTCTAAAAAAAAAAGATTTAACCATATCCTAATCTTTGCCCATTTGGAACGCCACTTCACCAAATTTTGACATGTAGGATAACAAGTCATTACTTAGAATTTCTTTCAGAAGTATATTTATTTTACTTAAACGAGGGAGTAATTATAACACAGAGGATGTTATTACACTTGGATACCTTCTAGTCTCCTGCAAGCTACGTAAACTTTGGTAACTTTGATATACCTAAATTAGGTTGAGTGACCTCTTCATGCAACATGATCAAGTATATCAGTTTCTTAGAAGTTATAATATTAACCCATAATATATTCAAGAACAAGTTTGCAAGTTTTCAACTAAAACTGAGAAAAAATTTCCACGAGTAAGCTGCTTTAGAGGCGTATAAGTTCTACCAGAAACCAACTAGCAAAAGACAGGAATAGGGCTAATTGTAATATAAATTTGGGTTCACACTCTAATTTCTAAGTTATAGTAAAATAAATCAATAATAATATTAATCGTTTCTTACCATAATATCACAATGGACAGGTTGGTCATGTCAATTGCTTCAGCTCCGTATAATCAACTTTAAGCTGGTGGAAGCGAACGTCGACAAGTAGGGCACTCCATCTTTATATCCATCCATCTTTGTAAACAACCAGAGTGGAAAAAATGATCACATGGAGTAACCTACAAACAACATTTAGTTAGATTCACGGTGGAGAAAAGGGTACGCCTATCAATAGAGCAAATAACCTCCCACCAATTATGTAGCTAATTAAAGTGTTTAAAAATTGCAGTATAATATGATTATCGAGTAATTCTTTTCTTGACCCAGTAATGAAAAGTAAATAATTAACTTGAATTTTCCAAAAATACCATGCAATCGTCAGGACGCTGAGTGAGATCGATGGCAGTCATGCAAATGACACAATCATTAATGTTATTTGAATCATGATCAACCCTTCTAAAATAACAATATTTCTCTGGCAAAATCTGCACCAAAAGTAAATTGCGAGTCAAAGAAACTAAAGTAAAACCGCATTATTCACAAGCGAAATAAGAGTAGATAAAAGCAAAGGAGAAACGTTTTTGTCCGAAGTTTTATTCTTTCATTAATAAAATTTATTTTGATTGCAAAAACAATTTATAAATCCAAATCTCTGAAATAAAAGGATCTGTGGAATAATAAATATAAGAGTGTGGACGGGGTGAGAAAGGTGGGAAAAACAATAAATTTCCTCTTTTATGCATATAAAGGTCATGAAAGTTTTGGTAGTATTAGACTATTAGCTTCATGTTTATCTTTTGCAAAGGTTCTTCAATGATGTAATTTATTAAACAATATATTTTATATTATATTATAGGTTATAAATTAGAGTTACTTTTTTTATCAAAAAATGATCCAAATCATTTATATTTATCATGTAATCTATCAGACTTAAAGTAAATAAAACACCAACATCAACTGGTATACCAACTTTCACAACATTGGAACACATTAAGAAAGTTGGGTGGTTTTTCCTTTGCTTAAAAGTTTGAGTGACTTTAGTGAAACATTTGGGAGACATGGTTACTATTTGATGATTCTTTCCCTTGATATGATTACAAAACTATATTTAAATCCAAACCTTTAAAATAAAATGAATTGTGGAGTCACAATAAGAGCATGGGTAGGTTGAGAAAGGTATAAAAAAGAAAGAAACCTGGCGAGGAATAAAGCAACGAGATCCAAGATAGTGTTGTAAAATGAGAACTGCAGCCTGGAAAGCAACAAGAAGACCCAAAGTAACACACCACTTGTTATCAGGTTGGATTCGCATGAAATTATGAGGACACCCAAACACATAGAAAGGAATTGCAAGCCGAGTCAGGGACATCCCTACTATATAATGGGGATGCAACGGTTTTCTTGAATCACCAATAATGTTACTCACGATTTGTGGGACCCAAAACAAGTGCAAAATAACAAGAATACCCCGCAAATATCTGTGGAACTCATACATAACCAGGATACCACCTAAAAGGATTCCATCTGCCAAATAAATATACACAAGTTTGTTTTAGAGCAATACAGATCATGTGATATGACCAACAAATGTCGTATACGTTATTCATTCACTAATCTAATTACAAATATATTCATCACTGTTTTTATATTAATATTTACACATAAAAACCTCCTTTTTGCCATATGTATTTGTCATGACATGACAGACAAGCAACATTCTCACAAACCAATATGATTGTTTAACAAATAATTGTATCAACTCTATTTTCTCAAATATGTAGTAAATCAATTAGTGATCCAAAAGGAATAATAATTCCTGTTTGGAAATTGCATGTAACTTTTCTTTTTCGTTTAACTATTTATTGATCTAGAAGTTAGTTACTTGTTCATTTATTTTCACAGAGAACTAGATATATTGAGTTGGGTCCATAAGATTCCCTAATTTGTCATTGTTAAAGGGTTTTTAGGACATTTGGTTCACAGTCAAACATTACTTGTATCAAACCACATAGCACAGTACAAAGAAGTGATTCCTAATACACTGATACCGGATCATTGGCTTATGGCCTTATAGCAATCTTCATGTACTCCCGTCACATGAAAATCACAACATTTAACATGGTAAATTGTTTGGATACTCTTCTCAAATCTAACTACTCGTTTGATAAAAACTAAAAAGGGTTGCTTTATAAGCCACCAACAATCAAGCGTCACCCACTACTTAAAATCTTAAATAGAAACTAAATGTTGATCAAAGTATACACATTCATATGAACTTTCATATGTTTCAATAATCTAGAATTTTAGCTTTGAATGAATCTCTAATGTTTTACTCAAGTGAGTAATAGCCTCTATCCCCAACGCCCTCTCCCACCCACACACGAAGGCATGAAAGTGTTGAAGAGTTGCTTAACCCCTAGCTCATATAATACTATCTTATAGAAAACTGACAATGATAATAGGCAAATAGTTAAATTTTATAAGAAAACAAGAAAAGAAACTAGCATATAAATCAATTTAAAGGAAATTAATTACAAACACCATAACAATGGAGATGATTATTAAGAGAACTATACTTACAGAATCGACTGTAAAGAAGTGAAAGTTCACGTCTCATTGCTTCCCAACCCTCTCCGTTAGTTATAGACCGATTGGCTTTCCATATAGCAAGAAGATACCTCATCTCAAAGATTGAGAACACCACAAACTTAAAAAACGCAGCAGTAGCAAAAGCATTAAACAGTGATTCTGCAAGCCAAACAGCGCATTAAATAGGGAAAAATGTGTTTGCAGAAGACAAAACATATTGGCTAAAGTATTTAAGAAAAAAGACATTAAGCATCACATATAGAGAACAAGTAATACAGAATAAGAATGCCATAAGTCCACATCGACGGATTGAAAAATTTCCTAATGGACTGAGTTGCATGCACAATGCTACAGAAAATATGCAAAAAATGTTATATTGTATGTGGGCAGTTTCAAGTCATTACTGCAAAAACAGATCATTTTGGATTTATAAATTTACTCCAAAAGGGTCAGAAGGGTAAAACTAAACAAAGCTAAAACGGAGACAGGTTGAGGTGTAACAAAGTCGCCCAAAGTATACTCAAGTGTCTATAATCTCCTACTTTCCCCGACTAGGACAAATTGGTTTATCCTTTTGATACATAGTGTTTCTAATCATATTTTACATAATTATTTATGAAATTCTAAAAAGTGTAAGCAACAAGATGTTGACCGGTCAATCTAGCCCACATTTGACACGTCCCCCAACACTTCCATCCTTATCAATTATAATTAATTACACTATTTACCCATTTTACGTAAAAGAAATGTATAAAATCAACAAAATAAAAATAAAACATCCTTTCTTAAGAGAACCACAAAAAACTTTGGAAAACATCCTCAAATAAAGTAAAAACGCATACCGACTAATATCCCTGCAGTTAAATGTATAAGGCAAAGATATGCATCCATGATAGCCTGTTGTCCAATCATCAGAATTGATACTTTCGCAGCCCCCTGCAGTAGATTGTCAAATCTTCATGGGTGTCTTACTTAGACAGTAACAATGATACTAAAAATCAACTTAATGCTAGAAAACAGGTACAAGTCTTCAAAATCTTACAGATTGTGTATTACTATGCTCCATTTGCCGAATTAACAGAAGAACCTGGAGGAAAGATATCTGATACGCCGATAGTTTAAGGAGCAACAATAAAGCATTAAGCAGGTGATCATTTTAGTTGAAAAAAATAATCTAAGAGTTAGCGACCTCATTTTGAAATATTTTACATAACATAAGCATTAAGGAAGGGATAAGTTGAAGGATACAAAGGTAACCATTAAAGTGTAATTGACTGCTTTATTGTAATAAACTTCTATGTTCACTGAAGTAGCATTCATTAGCATGGGGGAGAAGCAATCTCCATCATCATCAGCAGAAGGGCTCTCCATTAAGCCTTCCATGTAATAACGATCATGCTCTCCATCTAACGCGAAGGAAGTCAAAATCCAAATGGAGTATACATAATGCACATGAGAAATGAACAAGGTTACTAGCAAAGTATATTATTGTATATACAAGAAAAATAAAGTTTCAGGAGGGAATTGATTGTACCACTTTGAGTAGAGGAGACACGAGAAATTTGGGCAGAGATTTCAACATTACAGTGTTTGTCCATGTCACTAATTGGAGCTGCAACAAAAAAAAATCATGTGCATCAAACTACAATGCGAAGAAGAAGTAAGAACTAAATACAAAACAAATTGTGAGAAAACAAGAAAAACTACATTGAGTGTTCTTCCTGATTTTATCTTGTGGGGACTCCTGGAAGACTTGTGATGAGAAAACTCCAAGCTGGAATGGTGTAAAGACACATAAGTTTACAAAATGAGTTTCACTTGTTTGGCGTGTTGTTCTAAAGATTATGTGAATAGAAATATAGGTTGATGCCACAAATTCCATCCCGAAAAGTCAAACCCTCTCCTATGATGAACCCGTGCACTCATTCATAGGTGAGTGTGTTCATTAATACTAGAAAAAGAATACCTAAAGGATCACTCAGTTACAAAAATACCTTCCCATGTATATAATAAGTATCTATCGCTACCAAGAGAGCCTACTTTTGTGGTGGTCGGTGTTTGAATTTGCACTTAGAAAGTTATTATGTGATTTCGAATAGTCAAAATCAGGGAGATCAGTAGTGATTAACTATGATGCAAGAGAAGTATTTTGATGTGCTTCTGCTACTTGAAGTTGTATTATTCACTTTTAATGGTTGTATTAATCACTTTTAATGGTGTTTAGCAGATTCTGAATGTTTAAGGGATAATAAGCCTTCTGATAATCAGATTTGTTGTAAAGTGACTATTCTCCTAAAGTATTGTACTCTACCTTACGGTCCCTGGTGTTCCTGAAGCAATACTTACAAAACAAAGCTTTTATCCTGCAATAGTATTCTAACTATCCCAAACTAATTGGCTAAGTGGTCTATCATACACACTTCCTTTCTTAGCAAATTGGACATGTCTACTCCTTAATAATACGGTCATCCACTGAGAAAATGCAAGTCTACTCTCCAATTCGTTTTAGTTTTGTTGTTTGTGGGATTTACTGGGTAGTACGTACCGTATATTTGTCGTTGTTTGTGTTGTGTAGTGAATAAAAGTGACCAATAAACAAAAATCTATTGGAGTAATAGTTTGGCCATCTTAGGGTATTATCGCCATATGATATTACAAGCATCAATAAGATATAAAGATTACCAAGTGGTATGGATTGGATAGTATATAATCCTCTTCTTGACCAAACTCTCCATCTCTTCCGCTGCAAGTCAACAATACATAATTACACATGTTTCATTTCATCAACATACTTTCAATGTGCAATCAGCATCTTCTAGATAAAATAACACAAAATATTTAAGGTAAATAAAAAAAGGGGGAAAAATGAACACTAAGAGCTCAGCATAGTATTTTTATTGCACTGAGTTATTTTAAATATGGTGACACTACTGACATGGTTGCTAAGAGTAAAACTTATTTTATATACATACAAACCAGAGTAATCAATCTTCATGAAAGCATAAGTTAGCTTAATAAATTGCCCTTTGACTCAACTATAAACTGCTAGAATATGTTAAAGCTAAACAAATCTATGTATAATAGGCACATTAGGATTCTTAGGGTTTACATCCTCGTGATTCGTGTCTAAACATAGATATGAATGTGTGTGTGTATACGGCTCACTTGTACATTGCAAAACTTTAAGGGTCACTAATACGGGTCACTTGTTTACCTTCATATGGTATCAGAACACAAATGAAATCTCTCATACCTTTAGTTTGTGCCACCGCATATCCACTTTGGTGGGGCAACACTGCAACTAATTGGTTCCTGTAAATCACGCCTCACACGAACTGTCCAAACCCTAATGGTTGTCGGATTTATGGTTTTCCAAGTTGTTTCTCGCCTAGATATCTGTTCATGTGGTGCCACTACAATCTACATCCGTTGGCCAAAACCAACCACCAATTCCGAATCCCATCACCGCCAAACTCCAAGAGCCAGCACCAAACTTAGCTGAAGCCCGAAATTTTTCGTTTCCGATCAAATTCACTGCTTTTGAGGTGTGTTTGACACCACCACCGCCGCCTATCAACCTTGTAGCATTTTTGGTAAATCTACGTGTGCACCTACTAAATTTGCATATTACTTCTCCTAGCCTATGTTGATTTATCTAATACTATTATACTAATATCACCATGTTTTTATCATACTTTTAGATATGTTAGGGCCTCCTACAGCCACTCTGTCACCTGGAAATAGAGGTATGGTTTGCCTACATCCCACCCTCCACAAGCCCTACCACTGGGTATGGTTGTTTTATGTTTTAATTTCAAATACATTTTCAAGAGTTGTTTTAGTAACACCTTTGAAAGTATACAAATTGTATAACAATCAAAATTTCCAATAGGGAAAAGCACAAAGTACTAATGTAGAAATAAGCTAGCTTATGATGGCAATGAGCCTCGTCACGTAATCGACATGGGAGTAATATATATCCTACTTAATGAGAAAAAAACAGTATCACATTTACGTACATATTCACTTAAACACAGATATATACATACACACATGTACAAAGGTATACATACAACCAAACACAAAAAGCATGTGTATATGTGTTTGCTTGCATGAAAGGTAAATTCTATATTCAAAACATTATAACCCCTGATGTTGTGTTGCTTCCTTCTTTTGCCATTAGTTTTCATCAAAAAGAAAAATTTACATTACAAATATTTTATGTTAAAACACAAAAAGGGTGTTGAAAATTTGCTAAATTTGAAACAAAGGCACGTATGGATTGACGGGAGAACAAATTTGGTTTTTGGGAAGAAGCAGGTATATGAGTGATTGGTGCTGCTATGACTAGCCAAACGATATTTTATTGAATCTATGTGGCCAAGTGACTCTAGTATATGTTCAATTGCCTGAGAACAGAGAAGATATGCTACCTGTTGACTACCATTCGAAGTTGTCTGAACGGCCATATGTATACTCCTTCTACCCTAATTTGGACACGACCAGCTTCAGGTTCATTATCGAACACATCATGGAAAATCATTATACCCTGTCATATTAGGAAAAAAGTTTGTTACGAATTCAGCCATAAAAGTGAAAAAAGACAAGGAAAACAAAACATTTTTTGACCAGAAAATTGTTTGTTAGAAATGGAAATTGTGACCTACTATCAAACTCAACTTTTTATTTTTCTATATCTTGAATTTTCATTTTTATGTATTGTGTACACAGTACATACTTACACATCAAGTTATCTAAGTTAAGTAATTTGAGAGTAAAAATGTGGAAAAACATAATTATTTCCCACTTATAGCAACATTTGTAACCTTTATTGTAAAGAAATATTTGATACTATCAATCTTCATATATGTAGCAACAATCATAACTAGCCCTTACCTGAACATAATGTACACCATTAATTTTAGTTGGCCTGGTGACCAATTCCAAAACAGAACTCCCACTTGATTTCATAAAATCTGGAAACCTGCTAGATGAATTAGAAGACTCAAGGAACCTCCAAGCCCCTGATATAATAAGCCAACAATGCACAATATTAATGACAAACGACAAAAATCTAGTCAAACGATTATGCTGCATAACATGAAAAGGTATGAACTACCAAAAAAAGAACATAGCCTAAGTAAATATCTTAGTGTCCTTATAATACAGTGGAAATAAGCATTTGATACACATGTTATTAGAGCTAATAAATACTAAATCCCCAACAGCATCCCAATCAGAGACTCAAGCAGCAACTAAAAACTCAATACATGAGAACTATTTACTGACAGTGTCATAAAAAGGTGGAAGATCATACGCGATAGCTAATTCTAATTTACAAACCTCTATATGTTCCAGTTATATTCCATGCAGAGGATGGACCCAATTCATTCTCATCTTTCCTTGAAACAAGCCACTGGAAGAAGCAGAAAAGGTTAAATTACATTGTATTCCAACTTGGTACATCAATACCAAAAACATTTGTGATTATAAGCCACTGACATTTCGCATGGAGTATTTTGATTCTGTTGCAAACAAACCACTAATCGTGCTACAATTTACTATCCTTTACAGGAATAGACAGCAATAGGTGGGATAACATTTTAGCATTTACAATTTCATATTTACAAAAAAATACTCATTTTCGTAAGTTAATAAGTTCCTTTGTGCATGAAAATTGGTCCACAAAAAGTAAAATACTATGGTTCGAAAGTCATTAACATGAAGAAGAAGTGATACTTTAGGACAGCCACCCCTAAAACCACAGCAAAAATGGTGTGGCATCACCATCAAAAAAAAATGTTTTGACACATAATATGAAGTTGTTTAACTTCTAGACCTTGACTTTAAAACATTTGAGGCACAAAGGGTCCCAAAAACTGAGACGCAAGCTAGACTCACAATTCACAAACATGAAGCACCTGATATTCAAGAGATACTTATAAACTAATTATGCAAGACATTTTCTAGCTTGTTATTAACATAAATATATTTCAATTATATACCAAAACGTAGTCCAGAAAGCAAATGCGAAATTTCAGTTTTTCATTTCTATTAAAGAAATTTGCATGGTATTAGAACCTGAATTGTATAAAAGAAGGTACTTATTACTTGAAAGTTTCCATATGCATTTATACACAAATATCAGCATGTGTTACAGCCTAAATTGCAACAATTTTATGCATGTTTCACGGATGCTTGCAATCCAAAACATAAGATTAATATTGCTTGTGTTGCACAGGTTGTCACTTGTCGGTTAATCATTGTAGTTTGGTAAGCATTAAGCAACAAGATAACAAAACGAATACATACCTTCAGTAAAATAAAAGGAATGCTACAAGCAAGTCAGGTCAAACATTTCTAGATCAACTGTAGGAAGTAATCGTGGCAAAACTGAAGGGCCAGGAAACCTAACAAGTGAAATGGGGTTTAGCTGAAAATGGATTCCAACCAAAATGGGATAGAGTTGAACATGTCAATTTAGAAAAAAGTATCAAAGTGAATTTGGATTGTGATGTGCGGTGGAGATTATGGAAACTATGGCGGTGCATAGCGGTGGTTGTGGCCATGAATCATAGAGATGGTAGTGGCAATGTGGCGAAGGTAGTGGTTTTGGCAGCTAGGTGGTGACAGTGGATGTGAAAGTTGTGTTGTCGATGGCGACGAATAGGTGGCGGCAGTGAAGGTTATGGCATTGGAAGTTACCCGTGGAAACAACGGAGGTGGGGCTTGTGAAGACAGTGGTAGTTGTGGGCCTATGGCAAAGGTGGCGGTGGTGTTGGCGTTAGGCTGATATTGGCAGCAACACACATTGGGTGGTCCTCGCCAATTTGGACCCGTTTTAAGTTAGATAATTTCATAGAAGTTGCATGTTTGGACCCATTCTAACTTCTAAGTTTATGGGAGTGACCCATTTTGACCCGTTCCATAATTTGAGTGACTAAAATCAATCCATTTATTTAGGATCGGGTCATGATAATTGTGAATTTAGTAGGGAATAGTTCCAAATTTTATCATCCTATTATTAGTTAAAACCCGAGTACTCAAAAGCGCAAACAAGGTGCCTCAACACATGAAAGACACAATTTTTCAAGAAGCATGTGGCCCTTTAGAACACTTGAAATTCGAAGAGCATGATTTCGCTTTACCCGTTGGATCTTTAATTATTAAACACAGGTTGTGGTGGAGGAGAGAAGGGTAGAAGAGATATGACAAGGTATAAAGAACCTTGTCAGTGCGGAGGGTCAAAGGCATGGAGCAGAGAGTAGAGTAGAAAGGTGTGTTGTTTTGTGTTTTTACATGGAAACAGGAATTGTTTCCTTTTCTCTGTAAAAGGTATGGATACGAAAGTAAGCCCATGGAAATGTAAGACGCATCTCTAAAACTAAAAAAGGGTACAAAACATGGTTGATGGTCTACTTGGTTCCCAAAGTCCTGTACTGTATGCTTCTAAAATCAATGCCATTTCAACACAAAAAAAAACAAAACAAAACTCATGTCATTGTTATTACTGAATTATATTAATGTATGATGATTTTTGTATACTTACTTGCCCTAATAGTCATAACTGCACTAACAATCTTTTACACAAAGAGTTAACATCCTATAATTCAACTAAGTCATTCTATAACTAACTAACGCATAGTAACAAAAACAGTAACTTTCTAATCTAAAACAGTTATAAACAATCATTTAGGTTTTTGAAGTTAAAAACTAACCTCATCGCCCCAAGACCGAGCTCTCTCTCTAAGAGGCCTCAATCCATGAGCCGCCTGTAAAATTTCAAGTACAAACCAAAACAGCACAAACAAAACCCTAACTTCCTTCACCTTCAACCCCATAAACCTTAATTCTCCGATCACCAAAAAAAAAAATACCTAACCACGAATCAAAGTCCGGTGAAGCATAAATTATTATTATTATAGATGATATAAGGATGAGAGAATGAAAGAGATTGTTGCTTAGAATGAAGTCAACAACAGGAGAAGTAAACAACCGAACCGATTGAGATGAGAAAATGAGAGGGTAACAACCGATTAAACATAAAGAAGAAATCAGTAGTTTCAACAACAAGGGAGGGGATTCACAAGTCAATTAGTACTTAACCACCATCGCATGTTGTTTATTCGAGTGGTTGTTGTTCTTGTTTCCTTTTCTTTTTCTTTGTTTAATTTATTTATTTAACAAGTGAAAGAAAGAGGGAGGGGGCGTTGTAACACAGGTTGGTGACTGCTGGATGGATAAATCATAAATGCGCTAAGTAATTAACACTTGATTTCGACTACATAACTAATTAACCACCACCTTCCTATAAATACCCAACTTATTTTTAAGAGAAAATTGCTCGAATAGTCCCTGTGGTTTGCACAATTTTCACCTATAGTCCCCAAATTTTTAAAATTACAGGTATAGTCCCGAAACAGTGAACTTTTTGCACTCGGATAGTCCCTGGAGCTAACTGAGGTTAAATAATCCAGTTAAGTGGGTGTGAAATTACAAAACTACCCTTACTTTAATAAAAAATAATATAACACTAGTGGGTCCCACACTTCATCTTCCCCACTTCATCTTCTTCACCACCACCACCACCATCAAGCCGCCGCCTTCGTCACCATCTTCGACCACCTCCATCATCACTAGAAACCCCCAAATCAGAACCCTAGGGTACCACCACCGTCTATCACCAACACCCGAACCCTAAACCTGAATCACCGCCGCCGTCTTCGTCTTTAATCGGAGCCCTACTGTCACCATCCCCCTTCTCCTTTCCCCTTCCGTCTAATAATAAAAAGTCTATTTTGACCACTCCCACCTTCTGCCTTTCTCCCCTCCTTCCTCCTAACTGCTTAAAACTTTCCTCTTTATTATTTTAATTCCTTTCAATTATTTCCAGTTCTTCATTTCTTGTCTGCTTCTCACTTCTTCCCTTATGTATTTAACATTCATCCCTTTGTTTCCCTGATTTCCCACATGCCCAAATTACAATCTTTATAAATCTTCAACTCATAATAATAATATTATTATTATTAATAATAATAACATGGGTAGTTGTTTTTCTACCACAAAGATCAGTGGTTCCAACAGCAACGCTCCATCATCCATCAACAAGCACAGGACAACAACAACAACATAAGATGAAGAATAAGTTGAAGAACAAGGCTAGTGCCAGGAGACAGAATGGAGTGATCCCTTGTGGGAAAAGAACTGATTTTGGGTACCTTAAAGATTTTGATCAGAGGTATACAATTGGGAAGCTGTTGGGTCATGGTCAATTTGGGTATACTTATGTTGCTACTGATAAAGTTAATGGAGATCGTGTAGCAGTCAAGAAAATTGATAAAAATAAGGTCTGTTCTGTCATTTTTTTTATTAAAGTTTGAAGCTTGTGTGTTGTATTTATTTGACTATATTTGTTTATGATTAAAATGTTGCTGAGTACATCAAAGGTTAGAACTTGGATCACCGCCGTCGTCGTCTTTAAAATGAAGGGGGGAGGTGCAGGTTGGTGGTGTTGGTGGTGGGTGGTGGTGGTGGTTGGTGGTTGGTGGTGGTGATGGTGATAGGGTGGGGAAGATGAAGTTGGTGGCCCCACTAAAATAGGTGGAGAAAAATAATTGGCTAAGGGGTTAAGTGGGCCATCTTTATATTTTATTAATTAATTGATTTTTTTTATTTTTATTGGGGTAAGGGTAATTTTGTAATTTCACACCCACTTAACTGGATTATTTAACCTCAGTTAGCTCCAGGGACTATCCGAGTGCAAAAGGTTCACTGTTTCGGGACTATACCTGTAATTTTAAAAACTTGGGGACTATAGGTGAAAATTGTGCAAACCACAGGGACTATTCGAGCAATTTTCTATATTTTTAACAAATACATACACACATAAAACTACTTAAAAAAAGGGTGTATAAAGTTCCTTTTAGTTCAGTGGTTAGCCTCAACATACACACATAAAACCGAATTCATTGATTGATCAATCCTATTAACTAATCAGTTAATTGTTTGATTTATTTGGTTAGATTGTCGTTGTTCAGTTCGTTTCAGTTAATTTTGGTTAATAATCAAAACCAAACTTTGGCCAAATTTTTTGTTTAAATATACGTTAAATGCATGTAAAAAAAATTGAAATGGTGGTACGAAATGTATAAATATACGAATACATGAATGGTTGGTTTTGATGGACTAATCCATGTTTAGTGTGGGCCGGTTTTTATGTTTTAAACCTGAAAAAGTGTTGGAAGATATAGTTAGATTAAGATTTGGTTTATCTAGAATTTAAATCATCCTATATATTTATTTTACAAGCTCCATGAATAGTGCCCCTTTAGCTTTTGAAAAGTTATATGTTTGAACATGTTAATCAAAAGCGTTCTGGTACAGATGGTGTGATTGTTGTTGTGTCTGGTGTGTTGCCTGGGTTCGACTCCTGGAACCGACCAATTTTTTTTACGTTATTTTTAACATGATTTTTTTGAGTTATTGTTTAGTGGATGACAAGTGTTGGCTTTAGCTGCTATACATCTGTACAAGTGACACAACATACCCACCTCTTTGTCTACCATCTTTTCCTTTCTCTTTCTTCTTCATTGCAATGACTGTAGATGCGTAAAACTGAACTAAATTCGAAGGATCCAACTCCCTTTTCCCCCTCTTTCATGTTTTACATGTGTTATTTTTTGGGTCTTCGTTGTATGACGCGTGTAAAGGAGGTGTCAGAGCTCACCCATTTCCTGACAACAACAAAGAAAGCTTCACATGCAATCGTCTCCTAAACATAAGCTTCCATCACCGACAAAAACAAACGATCATCGTATCTACGCGTCGTAGTGGATCTAAATCCAACGACAATAGTAAACGATCATCATCTTCTGAACACAAGCCTCCACCACCGAAGCTTCAAAAGGTTCTGAACTCCATCTAATTTAGTAATTTGTGTTTATTTCTTCAATGTCATGTCTATTGATTCGTTTAAGTATGCATTTGGATTTTTTAGGGCGATAACGGAGGTGTATCGGAGAAATCGCTGCCAGTTGTGAAGAATTCTCTGTAAAACACCTCCATGAGTTGCTGGAAGGACGGTGACGGTGAGGTTGTTAGTGCGGGGAAGGTTGAGGCTGATTTCAGTTCAGTTGCTTTAGGTAAGTTTTTTTTTTTGTTGATGTGTTGTGAATCTAGTGCATTGTTTGCAATTTAGTGTATGAGGAATTTTATTTGTGTTATAACTCACTTATCCTGATTGTGTAAAATTGCGCACCTTAGGCCTAGTCAGCTAACAAATTTTGGAAGTTGTTATTTCTGAATTTAAACTTTACTTTTTCAAAGTTGAGGAACTGAAATTTTGTATATTGTTCTCTATAAATTATGGGCATTTTCAATTTTGAGATCCAAGTTAGTAATTGAAGTATTCATTGATGATTATTTTTTCCGGCATGTAGCGAGTTGTGTTAGAATTAAATTTATTGATTTAATGGATTGTTTAGTTATACCAATGAAAATTAAGTTCTCAATGATGCAGATTGATTGTACACATGCTAAAGGTGGTTTGTGTGTGGATTCAGTGGAATAAAATGCTTGAGCACAGCGGATATGGTGCTTGAGCACCGAGAGCGTCATAAGCCTGATGGAATCGTTTATTTTGAAGATGTCGAAAGGAGAGGCACACAACATGTCTACCATCAAACGTAATTTCTTTCAAACCACCTCCTGCTTCTTTTTTCTACAATGAAATTTATTATCTATCTACCTACATAGGCATCCTCCTTCACACCACCCCAAAAAACAAGCTTCACGGTTATGTTAGTGTTTTTCGTCTATATCATGTGTGATTACTAGTAGATCCTTCAGTTACACGATCTCCATGTTATACAGCAAAAAGGAAAACACACTGGAAACATGTGCAAGTGCACGTACAATATATATCAAACGGGATTTTTTTTCTTGCTTCTTGCCACAGTGGCTAAACTCTAAAATGTTGTTTTTTGTTTACTTTGCTAACTGCAACCGTTTTGGCAACTGGGCAGTTGCGATGCTTGCACAAAGCAAAAACAAGGCGACTTTGGAAGGTCATGTATGCAATGGAAGTCAAGTTATTGGGTGGCACACACAAATGAGAAGATTAAACAGACTTGGAAGATTATATGTTGACATGTCGGGTTTGCATTTGACAACACCATCTTGTGGGACCCTAAGAGATGGAAAAAACTCTCAACTTGATTCGTCCATGAATTGGCATCTTTATTTGGAAGCTCATGAACTTGGTTATCCTAGAGGCTACTTGCTTTAGAATGATATTGATGCTGTTGTGTCCATTAATAAAAAAAAATAAGAGACTTAGAAAGGTATGTATAACTTCAATAGCATATTTTAGTTATAAACATTCACGTTTTCCCTTTTACACATCAAGACAATTGATTACCAGAAGGCATATCTCTGAATAGAAAATTGATACGTGACAAAATTGTGTAACTAGACGCGTAGTATATTAAAGTTAGTAAGATAAAGCGGACTAGGAATTGTCTCTCGTTCCAAGGCAGTGATCGATTTCTAACTTTCATTGTAAACCTATGCATTTAGAGGGATATGATATAAATTACAATGAAAATAACAAGTTTCTATTCATTTCGCATGTTAACACTTTTGACAAAGTAAATTACTTATTTGGATTTTGGTTTTACTAATCTAACCTAATCAAACCGACTTTGCCTATTTGCATACAAAGGATTCAAGTATTATACATGTCGCTTTGTTTCTATGATTATTCTACGACACCTTTAATTGATGCATCAAAACGAATGCGCAATACCAGTATTATAGTCGCGCAACGCGCGGCGCTGAAACCCACTAGTTGTTTTCAAATTGGGTTTCCTTGTTTAACTAGAATAGGAGTCTATTAGTATTATAAATAGGATAGCTTATTCATAAATTTTGTATCACAAAGTTTTAATTCAATTTTATAAAAAGAGTCGGGTGTTCCCCGAACCGTGTTTTGTTTTCGAGTTTATTGTATGGTATCAATTATTATCCCCAACAATTGGTATCAGAGCTTGAGTTCTTTGAAGATCAATTGGGTCATGTTCGTATAAAGAAGGTCGGCACAAGATTACCGGGGTTGTAATATGATTGTGATCGGGTTCTAAGAACTAAAGGAGAAATTGCAAGTTTAAAGACGAAACATAAGCATGGCAGACAGTGAAGGTGAAGGAAGACGTGATGCAATCATGGTTCGTGAGAAGACTAGTTCGTCTTTAACTTGCCCAAAGTTAACGGGTACGAACTACAACACTTGGACTGTGATGATGGAGGCTATCTTAGATGCTTAAGATTTATGTGAAGCCATCGACCCAGATTCCGAAGATGTGGTCGATGCCAAGAAGAATAAATTGGCATGAGCCATCATCTATCAATCTCTTCGAGAAAACTTATTAGCCCAAGTTGCAAAGACACGAAGTGCACGACAAATTTAGGAAGCTCTTTGTGTAAGGTTTCTTGGTGCAAATTGGGTTCAGCAAGCTCGTATACAAACTCTTAAATGAGAGTTTGATCAATTGAAGATGGGTCCAAAGGAGACGGGTGGGGAATTTGCTGCCTTGCTGGTAAAATATCTGAGATTATTCACAAGTGTAATAGTCTAGGAGAAACCTTGGAAGACAAGGTAGTGGTGAGTAAGTTGCTTGATGCTATGCCATCAAAATTCATAGCAATAGTGGCAATAATAGAGTAAGTAGCGGATCTTAGGTCAATTACTTTTAAAGATTGTATTGGAAGACTAAAAGCCTTTGAAGAGCGTATTAGAAGGACACGAAGATGTGGCTGAAAAAGAACGTAAGTTGTTGTTTACTAGAACCAATTCGAATGAGCGGTGACAAAACGATCAGAATAGAAGAAACCTAGGAGGTCAAGGTCGTGGAATGGATAATCGTGGAAGAGGTAGAGGCCGAGGTAGAGGTAACGGTAGGGGCCAGTGCAGAAATCAGGCTAATGGGGAAAAGTAGGGAAATAATCAAAACCGAACTGTAAACGAACAAAACTGTGATGGAAATCTGGGTCAAGACAAACGAGAGGTATGTTGCCTTAATTTCAACAACCTAGGCCACTACTCATGGGATTGCAACAAACAAACTAAACCTTAAGCCAATTTAAATGAAGTTATGAATCATAATCAAGCCCTCATGATGGGAGCAATCGAGATGCAAGATGGAAAGATACTGTTGAATGAAGATAAGGTGCACCCAATGAAATATGCAAATGATTCACAAGACAAAGCCACATGGTATTTAGATAATGGTGCTTCAAACCATATGACAGATTGTGTTTCTCACTTTGCCATGCTAAACATGAAGATAAATGGTTTAGTAAGAATTGGAGATGGCTCGACTTAAAGATTGAAGGCAAAGGCACCATTGTATTTGAGTGCAAGAATAGCGAACGAAGATTGTTGATGATGTTTATTATATACTAGAGCTATAGAGTAATATTTTGAGTCTTGGTCAATAACAGAGAACGGATGCAAGGTATTGATGGAAAGCGAGTACTTATGGCTTTATGAAGAAAGTCTACACAGGGAGCGGGTGTGTGATGCTTGTATCAGGGCCGGCTTAAGCATAAGGCAAGTGAAGTTAGGGCTTTAAGGCCCCAAAATTTTAAGGGCCCCCAATTTTACAAGGCTACTATTGTGATACCCCGCAATTTCAGGTTCTTACTATAACTAAACTCTAGTTACTTGCACTTAGATTCATTGCATTCTACTTAGCTAAGGTTAGCTAGGTAAGTCACATGTACACACACGAGATGTATATGTACCTATGGGTTATCATTTAATGAACATATGATACCTATGAAACAAATACATGTTAATATCGTCATCAAGAGGCATAGAACTTAACTAACTCTTACCATTGTGAGGCCGAATGAGATTTCTATGTCGAAGGGTACTAGAAGTTAGTTAATGGACACAAATGTACAATCACAACACTATTAACCCAAATAGGCCGATTAATTAACATAATATGTTAAGTCTTGGATCATAGCAAAGCTATTTGTCATGGAACTTCACAAAACATACTCACACATGTATATATATATACACACGACACCTCACATATATCACCATGTATACATGCTCACTCGACTACCTATACAAGTAAACACATGCCTAGTCTATCTTACAACATATGACACCTTATCCCTCCACCTCCTTACTTCGGCCGAAGCCTCACAAGGTCACAAGAAATCCAAATATTTCACCTATTTAGTTAAACACTAATCTCACTTCAATTCCCTAGGATAACTACATTACCTTATCTAGAAACAAACAAACATTCCTATGCTACTTGTAACTTTCGGCCCTAGTGACAACTCAAGAGCACATGGAGACAAACTTGAAAAATAGGAAATGTCACTATCCATAAGCCTACCACTAGCACCTAGAGATGATCACTTTTCCCTGACCTATACTCGACCGAAACATACCAAAGGAGAAGGTTCATGATTTGTTGTCAACTTACACTAGATAAGGAAAGAAAACAAACCTCCATCAAATCCCTATGCAAGTCAACTAGCCCTATATATCCATATCCAACCAAAATCGGCCAACAACTAAGGAAGAGAGGAAGCTATACATCACTATCATCCTAAGACCCATACCTATTTGGGTAAACATAAACACACACCATCACCCAAGACTTATACCCTTCCCTAATTAGAATGAGACAAATATCCTCCTATCACTTATGATTAGCGGCCGAAAAGGACTTCACAAGGGGCACAAGAGGACAAGCTTTGAATCAATGTATTGTCACCATCTATCCTAACTCCTAGGTAGGCACAATAGCCGATCGAAGGAGAGCAAGACACCTCGGCTAGAGGACAAGTGATGGAGGCCATCTAGAAGCTTATGAGGTCAACAAATTCACTAATTTGGCAATCAAGACAAGGTATGACAACATGATAAATAAAGACAACCCCTCCCTAAAATGTTGATACATACAAATCGGCTCATGCTTAAGCATGCTTGCCATAACTTTGCTTGTTTGTGTCTTACACATCTCTTACACACATTCATGTATAAAACTACTAAACACTCCCACATCCTAGGCAAATTCACTTACCACATTTGTGCTTCTTTGGACATAGCCATCGGCTATATAAAGGGCATCACACTTCACTTTATTTCTTGCACCACACCTCTCAAAATCATCTTCTACTCTCTCTCAATACCTCTCGGCCGAAAACCACCCCCTTTCTTGGATTATCGAAACACTAGGAAGCTTCAAGACTACAAGTTTCCCCTCCCTACTACCTAGTATTAAGGTAAGTTCTAATCACCCATATTTCATAGTTCTATCGGCCCTAATGTGAACCCAAACCCAAGCCTTTTGGCCCATCACTAGTGTTAATAAATCTGTTAATGTGTACTTAGTAATCAAGCTTCTAAAATCAAAAATTTTATGAGCACTTTGTTTCACTTATATGATTCAATCATGTTATCTAGTGGTAAACAATCGGTCACACATTACATGAAACATTTTTCGGATCAAACCTCACGTACATAAAACATGATCCACATCGAATAACATGGTTCACAAAAATGGGTGCCTAACTTGCATGATAAACGAGGACACACAACTTACTATGTCCTTAATAATCATAAGGTACTCTTGTCGGAACAATAGTTACTTTTTCAGCTTTGCTAGACCTCTCGTACAAACACCAGGTGAGTTTCACTACTCTTTTCTCAAAAGTATATGTCTCAGAATGAGACAACTTTCTAAACTTTTTCATAGTCCGTTTTGGGACTACTTTACAAATCCCGGGTTTGGGGTGCTATGATTCACAAGGTGAATCTGCTTTCACTAATTCATGCTTATGTCCTTGATGAACTAAACCAACTCTATCATTGAAGTCCTTCTAAATACCAAATGAGTAGCCGGATGGCAAGCGGGTTACTAGTTGATAGCGCTATTAGGTTTCACAAACCTCACATCGTGCTGGGAGCATGAGTGGTGAACTATAACTTAACATTTATTATCATTGTTGATAGACAATGATGCAAGGCACTTGCTCACATTATGGGATCTCGTAGTTTAGCAGTTTGGTATTATCGGTGTTAGTTATCATGAGTGGGTTAGCTACCCCTGGCATGTGAATTAGCTAATTACTCGTTTTACGTGGTCTGGGAGACCTACGCATTTACTTTACTTTGTGAACTCACCAACTTTATGTTGATACACGAAAAACATGCTTTTGCAGGTCACTAGTTTCGGAGCACGAGTAGGGCATGCATCATATAGCGTCATTGGGATATGATCACTTAACTATTTTCGAATGTTTAATTATCTACTATGGTTTTGGGCGCATTGTTGTGCGCAGACTATTTGCTTAACTATTTTCTTAAATTTCGCTTCCGCAGCTATATGAATGTTTGGGTTATCAATAAAACTTGTTTTTACAATAACGAACTAAATGGTTTGGGCATTTAGAGTCGTTCATATGACTTATGGCTATGGGATCCTGGTATCGCGCCTCGCAGTATAAACCCCGCAGTGGAAATTGAGGGTGTGACAACTATTATCTATTTGTATAAGTAAATACATATCCGATCATCTAATATGTGTTTGTAGAAAGAGTATAGAAGAAAATTTTAAAACACATAATTTACTTTATGAATTCCTCCGTTTTTTTTGTTGTTGTTGTTGAGATGTGCTATTATGAAGAAGATGAATCAATAACATATTGAAGAAGATGATTGTGTGATGGAGGACAAACTATGAATTTACCTTTTTACCCTCAAAGCTAAAAGTAAAAGTATTGGTGTTTCGGTCTATGTCCGTATGTAGGCTGTTAGTCAACTTTCTTTTGTTTTTTGATTTTTAATTATTGTTTCATATCTTAAGTAGGATGTTTGATATATGACTCTAAACCTTACTCTGTTGTGATTTAAGTCATTCTATTATATTTAAAATAACATAATTATAGTTTTAACCTATATTCAATGTAATACATATGTTAGTCTTAAGATACATATATGATATATTTGTATTGTTTTACACATATTTGTACTTTCGTATATATTAGGATTCTAAGTACTTGTGAATAAAAATAAAGTACACAAAATAGTAGTTAAACTATATTATTTTTGAAATCTTAATAATGGGATAATGAATATCAAGGAGTAACAGTTAGTGTTTATAATTTTATATGTTATTTAAATAAGGGCTCTATTAGAAAATTACTCTATAAAGATAACTTCAAAAAAGGCCCCAATTTTTATGGCCGCTTTAGGCCTCGAAACACATTGAGTCGGCCCTCGCTTGTATGTTGGGCAAACATAGTCGTAAACCTTTTCTGAAATATTCAGGCCGAGTGAGTGTAAAATATGGAAGATAATGAGTTGGATCCGGATACAAGTCACCTAGATAAACAACAAACGAAACATTTGTGCTTAAAGGTGTTAGAGCCGGTTTTGGCATCCAACATCGTTGCACGGGTTTGTATATTAGTAGTGTATAGTGGGTTGATTAAAAAAAAGCCTATTGGAGGTATAGTTTACTTCAAGCCCAAAAAAGTAGTTTAAGTTCCCCAAAATCCTTGATGGCGAATTCTTTGTTCAGGCGAGTGTTAAAAGCGCTGAGAACATGATGAAAGTAGTCTGCTACGACTGAAAACAAAACCGTTGTTGATGAGAAAGGTACTCAACGATGAAACCGTGCACGAGGGGTTGTTTAAGCCCATATAAAGCCACCTTATTCAACTTGTAGAAATGATCAGAAAATCATGGATTAGCAAAATTCGACGGTTGCTCATGTAAACACATTTGGTTAGATGACCATGAAAGAACGCTTTGTTAGACATATGTAAAACCAAAACAAATGGTTAGTTATATAAAAAGAAAACTTATAACGAAAATTTAAATAATAAATAATACTGACCGCAGCACCAATGGAAACAAAAAGAATTTCAAAGTGACTCTCCTCATCAATTTGGATGCGTGTAACTGTCTCAGGATTTGTCCTTTCCAAATTGTAGCAATAAAGCGGGAGCTCAGCAAACGAATCTTTGCTATTTCCTTGCCAAAAGTTCGAGTGCGTGAAATTTCTCATGCCATGCTTGAGAGTAAGTTATGTCCACGTGAAATCTTTGTCGAAATATTCAACTATTTCATTACCACGGTATACAAAACCACTATCTCTCAATTGGTGTTTTAATATGTTGCCAAAAACTTTTTGGTTAGCTTGATGAATATGAGGTGAGTTTGAGTCTTGGAACATGTGTGATTATCATTAAAATATTTAACCTAAAACATTTTACAACCTGGGTAGGCATATGCCATAAAACGCCACTCACAATCCTCAACTACACATGAAGCTTCATAACGTGTTTTAGAGGATCTTTCTACTTTATAAGAGAAACATTCGATAAACACAATTTTCCCAATTCCAGTTTCATTTCTTCTTTGTCGCGAAATAGATAATCTTCAGGAAAACGACCTGACGAACATTTTTTTTGTTTTTTCCTAGAGAAATATCTGGGGTTGCGTTTTCAAAAAGGGCATTTAAATCAGGAAGAAAGTTTTTTTTTCTCAAATTTCTCTTAGTTTGGATCATAATCGTTAAAATTTTCAAAAGGGGCATTTAAATCAGGAATTTGTAATCATTTGAAGGAACGCAATTAGATGAACCGACACCACACTCAGAAACAACATATAACTTGAATACTTTACCAAGACTTTGCCCAGCCATTTTAAAAAGAAATGATACATCACGATCTTTAAATATATCAATCGTATCATCAAACATAGACATTTTATAAGATAAACGTGCAATTGGAGGAATATCAAACATGTCCGAAAGATAAGTTAATAGATTAAGATAACACATGCTTGATTCGATTTCCAGACCACATCTTCCACTGCTTGAATCAAGGACATATTTGAGCCTCCCGTTAACAACATCCCCCCTTCCCACCAAGGTATACGACAAATATAACCATTTTTATATTATTTTTATCCAACAAATTTAGAACAAAATACTTCAAAACAAACAAAACAAAGATCACAAACATACTTGCTCGACTTAAAATATAAAACCTCTGTTATGTAAGGACAGAACTTGTCAAATTGCATAGGGTGTCTCCTCGAGGGTTGATGTGCCATCAATTACACATATAAAACATGCATAAATAAGTCTCATAATAAGGCAAAATTGTGCTTAAATTGATAATTATAGCTACTTAATAGTTCCTATTTGTGTATTTCAGAAGTTGGAGCTCCCAACCCGAAAAATAGATGATTTTTGGTTAAAAACAGCTAAAACCGGAGATCCATGAGGACATGAGAGTCCCAACATGTTTCCCGCATGTGTAAACACGTTTTCGGGGCTGAAACAACAAGTAAAACTGACCCGGGGTTGACCAAGCACGCCCATGCTCACTTGCACGGAGGTCCCGCATGCTAGAAGACAACGTAGCCAACTTAGGAGACAAGAAAACTCAGTTTGTCAGCTGGCACGCGCCGTGCCCACTACTTGGCATGCCCGTTCACGACCACAAGGACAGACAAGACAGATTATGTAGCAACAGAACGTACATAGGGCAGGTGCACACCCGTGCCCACTCATTATGCATGCCCGTGCGGGCCTTGGCAGCTTTATAAATAGCAAGCTCACCTCAATCATTTGGCATTCCTTCTTGTGCTTCTTAGGCCGACTTCCAAGCTTCTTCAAAGATATTGGGGTCTTGTGGGAGGCCTTAGGGCCATCCTAACATCCCACCAAGGTCAGGCCTCATCCTACCTTGATTATCTTGGCCGATAATGGAATCGTAGGAGTAGTTACATGCAATAAAACATCAAGGGTCATGAGGTTCATGTTAGAACATAGGATTCCGGAGGTGGAAGGCTTGTCTATGAGTCTGAAGCATCCATGTTCTTGTGATGATCACCGTTTATGGTTGTATCCATGTATTTTTCTCCGAACGCATTTTGATTGTATACTTTTATTATTATTATTATTAGTTTATTTTTAGTTATTCAGAGTGTTATCTTCTTAACTAACTCTTGTTTGTTTATCTTTGTGATAGGTTCAACTAGTGATTAACTTGATAAACCTCTAAAATAACCTAACTTAAATAATAAAATAAACTATCATGGGGTTCGTACTGCTTCTGGTAGTCCCGACTAGATCCAAGGCAATGAAACCTGTAGTGAGACAGATCCTTCGGGTTTCCGGTATCCAAACTGAGTTTTAAAAGCAATGGCTTCTGAAGTGGACCAGATCCGGGGTGGACACGTTTCTGGTTCTTACCAAATGTATGAGTGAATTTCTTGGCAAAGGGAGGATTCCCTACGGGTGCACCGGTTATCTTTCGGATTACACACCCTTAAGATTATGTTCCACCTTTGTTAAGGATTTCATTCATCTCGGGAGGTTATGGGCTAGTTTGTCACATGATCACTAAACCAACATAAGTTTATCTGATTAATAAATTATTAATTTGTCACTTGTAAGATAAATAAAACAAGAATACTTTATCTAGTCCTCGTTAGTACAAAGCCGTTAATCTTCTTAGAGGATACAATGTCTCTCATACTGACTATAAGAGAGATCCTTTGGTGTTCAAAGTCGTTACCTACTTAGGATACGTTGTCGCTAGGGTTGACTGTAATAAGATCCTTCGGGTACGGAAAGCGAGAGCCAAGTGTGGTGGAAGGGATTCCCGGTCGGACTTAAGCCTCAACATTAATTTAAGAAGAATAAGTTAGAGGACTCGGCGCTTAAACGAGTGACTTGGCGATGGTTTGGGAAGTGCCTATAAAGCAGGACCCAGTCTTAGTGAATGTCTTTCATGTTTGGATATTTATTAGGGTACCTACTTCGTGCTTGTATCTTAGTTTATGGTTTTGGTACCGAATGCCATAGAAACTTGATTAGAGAATTCAGAGGACTTTTGTATTCTTCCATTCTTGAGACTGGGAGGTGATGGAATGTTGGGTTGGGTTGTCTAGAGCTTTAGGTGTTAGGTTGGTGAGATCGGGAGGTGATCCTATCCTAGTTTTCTTTAGTTTCTTTGCAATTCCAAGTCATAGTTATCACCAGCTAAAGTACTCCTCCTTACATCTTCGGGTGTATTGTGATTAGAGAGACCGGGGCCGGGAGGTGATCGAGTCATTTGAGTACCTTTAGATTCTTAGTGAGGTGAGACTGGGAGGTGACCGAGCTAGATAGCCAGTGTTTTATTACTTAGGATTCTTTGGAGTGTGGTGTTGGTGAGACTGGGAGAGGATCTAGCACATCTTATGGTTTTTTAAATTATCTTAGAATTTTGGATCCATTCAGTTTTCCATTACCAAGAGTTATGAGTTACATGTATGATTCTTGACCTAGGTAGTTGCCTTCCTATCCTGTTATTTTCCTTAGTTATCTTTGCTGTCTAATTATCTTATTTATTTATTTTAATTTATTATTTACAAAAACCAAAAATCAACTTTTAAATCATTT